>OZ010709.1:5048881-5164967 GCA_963932265.1 Thymelicus lineola | reverse complement strand
ACTTGTATATTTTTTTGTTTATTAAACGATTTTATTTAGCTTACCTTACTTATGTTATGGGTCATCTATTGCAAGCTTATACCCTCTCTCTTATCCTGAGTTGACATTTAACATATTTTTTAGTTGTGATGAAAATGCATTTTTGTCATATTAATAAGCAGAACCCGGATAGGTTTGGCTCCAGATGTGGGAATTCCTTAACGATTAACACTCCATTCTGTAATTTTTTTGTTTTAGTACTTAAATTGTCACTATAAAAGCTTGAATTTAGTTTTAGACTATTGACTTGTTAATAATCTACTGTATAGTCCATTTAGACGAGACATTGGTAAACAGTCTCGGCAGCACTTTTTAATGAAATATTAATTTAAATTATTTAAAAAATATATAGTAAACAGAAATTCGTTATCTGCCATCAAATTCTTTTTATTTTGTTTGAGCCTCATTTACAGAACGAAAAAATCCAAAGTGACTCCAAAAAAAAAACATTAGATTTTGCGACTCCTCGCCTCCGCCTTGGATTTGCCTGAATTAAGACGGTGCGTTTTTATTTTCTCCGAGAACCTTGAAGCGTACCCAGGATCCTAGGAGACCTATCCGCCACATTTGCTCTCGTACAAATCACGCTGTAAAGACACCGTAAGATTGTTTACCAAATAGGATTCATCTAAAAATATAGACTACGTTACACAAAATTACAATAAAAGCATCGTTTGTTATTCGAGATTGTAAAATTGTTTTAAAATATGCCATTGGTCCGAATGCACGGACACAAATAAGCGGAGGCTCTCAGATAATTGACGTAGACACGCAATGGCCTCTGCATAGCAAGTTGTACTTCTAAGAACTGTATGTATGTAAATTTCAACTTTGAGATGGACGAAGTATTACTATCATCACCATCACATAGGTATATAAAACTGTACCTAAGTGAAGGATGTTTGTTCCGGCTAATCTGATACGGTACGCGGCGCTTAAGCTACTTTGGCTTAAGCGATCTTGTAAAAGTGTCACTGATTTCAAGATTGCACCTTTTTACCCAATGATGTTTAAACAAATATAGATACGTTATGCCCTTACAAATCAACCGAAAAATCTGTTCCGATGTCCGTTAGGCACACTTTATTGCTTTATCGCACGTCTTTATCGCTCTCGCGTCAAAACTACATCGTTATCTCTTTCTTCACCTGAATAAGAGTTCCCAATTGGGAACTTTTTGAGTCACACAACGCGCGCGCTTATGACATATCTGCCTTATTTTAATATATAATATCATTGTTTTTACCCGACTGCCAGGAAGGGTTATGTTTTTTGCGCGTATCTTGTATGTATGTTTGTATGTATGTTTGTATTTATGCATGTAATATTCTTTATTGCCTCGTATCTTCCAAACCACTGAATGGATTTATATGATTAATATATCGTTTCGTCTTGATAAGCCGAGTGTTCTTAGATAAGTGAAATTAAAAAAAAACAAATATAGTGGCTGTGAGATGCCAATGTTTGAAGTATCAAAAAATAAAAATAAATCGAATAATGCAATATGGGTATCAAGTTAAAGAACTTACCATAAAAAAAGCATATCCACCACCACCATTATACCTACCAAAAAGGTATATCATGATAGGTTCTTTGATAGCAGGTAGTATTTTTTAATTTTTAAATTTATACCTACTATTTTAAACAATGATATTAATATCATTGAGTTTAAACGATTTTATTTAACTTATCTTGTTTGTGTGGGTCAAATCTTAATTAGAACTACTTCCTTTCATCCTACGGAGATAAAATTTTGCATAATGCTATGGTTTCCATGACAATATATTTTTATGATAAGCATGACCCATGACTTGATAATACTTTTAGGGTTGACTTCAGACGAAGGAACTCCTTATCGATTAACAGCACGGTCACAATTTTTTTCTTTAGTTCTTAAGTACAATACAATGGCACCATAAAACCGTTTATTTAGTTTTTAGGTTCCGAAGTAAAATCGGAACTTTTATAGTTTACCTACTTTAACTTAATTTAATTAGATTTTCCATAAAACTTCGCAAAGCATAATTAATTTTTAGCGATGGGCGCCATCTAGTATTGAGTAGCCAAAACTGTTAAGAAATTTTATACAGAAAAATAAATCTATTCTATTTTATTTATACTCGTATGGTGTTTGTGTGCAGACCCTGAAATTCCCCTTAGGCTGTATTAAGGCCCTCTAAGGCTGCTCAACGAATTTAGTACCTAAATACTGTAATCTCTAAATCTACTAAATAATACAACATTCATTTTAAATAATTTATTATTATTTGTTAGCTACATAGGTACCTACTTACCTGCTATTTCGGGCTGACCGAACTAGATCTCCTGGAAGTATAGAAAATTAGTGGCTTGTTCTACCGAAGCCTTGATTGTAATATTATTATATTTAGTACGTGTGTGTGTGTTTTATTTCGTTTTTTTTCGTGCTTACTAACAATTTATATGTACCTACTTATTTTCTTTACTTCATGTGTGTACATAAATACTATTGTATTAATCAGGTCCAAAATCTTTGCCAAGGTTTGCCAACTATTCCTCCCATCTGCCCTCAAAAAGGTGCAAAGATGTTTTAACCACAAACAAACCAGAAAAAATCTACCACCTTTCACTCGGTGCAATAATTACATCCATTTGAAAAAGTAAACTTTATGACGTCATTCACTGAAACAAAAAATGTAGACTAAAAGCAAAAGCGACCTAAAACAAAAAAGGTCAGAAAAGCAGAGCAATTTTCAAACGTAGAAAGGTTTCCAAATAAAAAATGTGAATTTGAAGGTTTTATCGAAATGTGCACTTAATTGGACGTAATTCAAGGCTTGAGGGAGCGATTACGCAGGATCGAACCTGGGACGGCGTCGTAACTCATAATCCGAGTCATGATTTATAGCGATAATGTTATTATTGCGTTATGAAGTCCTGGTAGGAGCGTTGTGGATTCTTTATGTAGTAATCATAGGTTGGTTGTACCTTACCTACCTCTGTACTGACATAAGTTATGGTAAGGTTTTCGACAGGAATCGTAAACTACAAGGAAATGTCGCGAGGTCGAATAAAACTAAGAATCGATTTGTTTTTCATGATTATGATCATTTAATTGCCAGTATAACATTGAAGTATAATGTCATAGAACAGACATCTCGAACAAAATGTGTGTCCCGTCGGGAGGTTCCATTTTCAAAATTGAGCCGGGGGCGGGGTTCTACTTTCAAAATACTTCAATGCAGCAGAGTATTTTTTTTAGAGTCTTTATTAACAAGGTCTATTGTCTATTTGAAATTTAAAAATAAAGAACGCATAAAGGCACAAATAAAATTTAAAGAGAAACTATCATTTAATGCTAAAACTAATTCCTATTTAATATTAATATTTTTTTTATTAATATTTCAATATTAGTGCCTTTATTGTTTACCAAATAAAACTAAAATTCTGGCTAACTCTAGCCTGATATATTGTATTTTTAACCGACTAACGACTTCAAAAAAAGGAGGAGGTTCTCAATTCGACTGTATTTTTTTATGTTTGTTACCTCAGAACTTTGGACTGGGTGAACCGATTTTGATGATTCTTGTTTTAATCGAAAGCTGGTGCTGCTGGCTGGGGGTGTCGTGTGGTCCCACGTAATTTTGATCGAGATCTGACAATGGCATCCATGTCAAAAGCATGAAATCAATTCTTAGGGAACATACCAAAACCACGTAACCCATTTTTTCCAACTTTTTACCCCCCTCCCCCCCCTTCGTGACCATCCGTAGTATATGAGAAGACCCCCCCCCTCCCCCCTAGTTTTCACGTGGTAATTGAAAAATACGGTTTTCAATACTTTTTTGCAAAAACAGAGTTAAAAAATAATAATTTTGCTTATATTTAATGGTTGCTAAAATATTGACTACGTGACAAAAACCTAAACCCCCCCTCCCCTCTGTGACCAATCGTGGTGTTTTGAAGACCCCCCTCCCCCCCTAAATGAGGCACGTGGTTTTGGTATGTTCCCTTATGTAGAATCCTAATAAATTACATTAATAAAAAATATTTTCACCTGGCATTCGACACCTAGAAACTTTATATGTAATAATTACCTAAAGCCTCACATTAATAGAGCTTAAAGCATACAATTTTATATAACATGACCAGCACTTTCTAATAAATTACTTGTCTTGAGAAAAAAATAAATCAATATTATAAATGCTAAACCCACTAGATTCATAAATTAATAGGAACACAGTATTAACAACACAGAACTTACTGTAATAACTACAGAGCTACGAAGCACAATTAATAGATCATTTATTCATACGAAAATTTTCCATTTTTCCCGATTTAGAATCGGTAAAAGACTTTAAAATGACAAGCAATAATTTTAGAGCATACAGCCTACTTCAAGTTGGAAAAAATATATTTCTTTTATTGATAGAATTATAGCCCATGAGCCAGTCCCGGATTTGTCAATAGGCCGTATAGGCCGCGGCCTAGGGACGGCAGCGTCCTAGGGGCGGCAGATTTCAGAAGATGATATTATAGATGATTTTGCTATTAAAAAGTGCCGTAAAACTTGCATTCTTGTTTTTTTACGCACTTTCTTAGTGACTAATTCAGTGACTTCCTTACAATGAATGGAAAATTATTATTTTAGAAAGGTACATGGGGCGGCGGAAATAAATTGGCCTACACTGATAAAAAATATAAATCTGGCACTGCCAAGAGCCCGCGACTGCCATACCTTTCATATTTTATAAAACCTGAAAGTTTCTCTATGTATGTCCCCAAAATAGATAGACTCCGGGACTGAAGTTTGGATGATGATTACTTTGGCAGTTAAAGGATAACAAAAACGTATAAAATAGTACATGGAATTCGTTAAAGTATAACGCTGGCCATACACGATCAAGTGTACTTGTCAAGTTTGCAGTTTGACTTGATGCGGCATCCAGTATGCATGAGACAGCTATATGGTCAGATAGCCATACCGTGGCCATACACCGTCAAGTTTACTGGATGCCGCCTCAAGTCCGCTGCAAACTTGACAAGTATACTTGATCGTGTATGGCCAGCATAAAGCTCACCAATTTCCAAGAATACGAGTCCTTTAATCAATGTTAGCTGTAGTGTGAAGCCTACTACATTACGAAGGTAGGAACGTGAACTATCGGAGTACATCAGATCCCCAGGCGTACAGGGAGATTTCCCTTTGCTTATCTTAGTATTAACTTCTGTAGTATTAACCAGGACTGGCGCACTCCGCATTTCAGCTATGACGTTACAAGTACTGGCCAATTCAGTTTTCTTAAGTTTTCTTTTCTTATTCTTACAGTAACTTCCTTAGGTATTAATTATTCAATATTTCTACCAACCAAAGTCAGCCGCCAAATGACTCATCATGTAAGAGCTACCATATGGGCATTCTTTCTTTAATTTTTGGCTCTCTTTCTGGGCCGACAACGCATCACTCGCCAATCTCATCGTGTAAGAGCTGGGGGCTTTGAGAGCCAGTTATTTCTTTAATTTTCTGCTCTCTTTCTTGGCCGGCAACGCATCAGTAATGCCTTTGATGTTGCTGATATCCATGGATGACGATAGCCACTTACCATCAGATGGATCATCAGCTCGTTTGCCGGCTATTTACATTAAATGCAAGTCTGAACCCACAACAACCGAAACAAAGGTTGCATTTTAAACTTCTACGCTATATTTCTATCTCATAAATAAGCGTGGTTTAATACGTCAGTAATTAAATATGTTATATTCGTTTAAGTATACAATTCTGAGATCTAAATTCTTCGCAATTCCCAAATAACATGGATCCGATGAAATTCGCTTTCGCTCGGGTGGAGTAGGGCGTCCATAATATTTGTAAGAGTTGACACAGTCCGGGTCTATCTAAGTTTTTTCCAAAAAATTATATTGGGGAAATTATTCCTTAATGATTTTTAGCCGTAAAGTCAGTAACATAATATGATATTTACCCAATTGAAATAAATTAAATGGAGTTTGATTAGTCAATGATCAATCAGTGTAACAACAAAAATCGTGTCATGACCCATCCAACTACAGACTTATGCCGATCACTTACTTATTCATTCTATTTTATTTTTTAATATTTGGAAAATTTACAGCTATTTATTTACGATCGCTTAATCCAATAGTCCATTAAAAAAATAATATTGACATAATTTTTCTGCTATACTGTACTGTGCTATGTTTAACTATTTACCTACGGTTCTTAGCTACAATATAATATGAAGATCTATTCAGGCATTTCAAGATCATCAGCTGTAATTGACGGGGGATTTTAAACTTTTAGAATTGACAATTATTAATCCAGCCTCAACTTCGTTCTTTTAAATCCTCTTTGAACCCCTCAACATAGTCACCCTACAATCACCTATACATTCACCCCAATACATCACACGCCGTGAGAACCTCCGTGGATCGAAGCCCCTATAATCAACCAATCGGAGCAGCGCAATTAGCAACAGACGTGCATACGACTGCATGTTATATGTATGTGTATACAGAATATACAGACAGACAATTAAATAAAGGCTATTTGATCGGAACATCAAAATGCTTTAGGTCTCACACTGGTTGCTGTAAAACGTGTCTAATATTACTATGGGAGATATTTCGTACATAGAATTATTGATAAAATAAAATAAATATAACGCTTCACACTCATAGCCCCACACTAGGATTCCCTGTGTCGTGGGTGACATGGACAACACACAAGACAGACCGAGAACAGAAATTCAAACTCATCATTCAAATTTCCGCCTCGCTGGGAATCGAACCCAGGACCCTTGGCGCAGCGATCCGGCATAGTAACCTTTGCGCCACACGGGTCGCCAGTAATATGGTGTAAGTACCTACATTAATTAATGCTGATTTTTTCCTTAAAAATAAGTCAATACTTGATTATCATCTTACCTGATGGTAAGTGGAAATGTAGTCCATGATGATGAGAGCACTGACTTAGTAAAGGTCTATTCACTCTTTTCTTGAAGACATCTTCGTCATAAGATTGCGGAAACGCGGACACAGGCAAGCTTATCCCGGTCCTTCGCAGTGCGCATAAATGATGAGGCAAACCGCGTCATACACTCCGAAATGCATTGAGGCATTGACAACACACAACTGACACATCACTGACAGACGACTGACACGACTCAACAAAATTTGTCAATCAAATAATAAATATCTTATGCGAAAATGGAATCTGAATGCCACATTGGAAGTTGCAAAGAAGTCATCAATGCATCGCCAGCACCGAAGGAGAGCGCCGACTTTGTCACTAGCGAATAGCGATCTGACGGCTTTCACCGCATTTTCCAAGATAAAAAAGTAAGTACCCTTTATCTTGGTTTACCTGAGTTAGTCTTTTTTAACTATTATTTATAATATTTGTAGAAGGAAATAGGATAGCACTCAAGAGAGAACTCAGGAACAAAGCTATCCATATTTCTCACCGCTCGCAGAAGTAATGGCTACAAATACCCAACGCTTATAATGTTCATTAAGCAACAGAGGCAAAAGGCTATCATTTCTAATGTATTTACACCTCGCGGGTGAGTATTAATCTCTACGCTATGAAAGAACAATTCTACTACATTTTAAGAGAATTTTGGTATGTGACAATATGGTATTTAATGCTTTAAAAACGTAACATAAAATTAAATGTAATAATATATTATAATGGAGATTACCAGTTCATTTATTCTTTTGATTTTAAAAATTAAGGTAAAAATAAACATAAAAAGCAAAGCAAAGCAACAACCCATAATTGTCCCACTGCTGGGCTCGGGGTCTCTTCTCACAATGTGAAGGGTATAGGCCATAGTCTACCACGCTGGCCAATTGCGGATTGGTAGAGTTCACACACCTTCGAGAACTTTATAGAGAACTCTCCGGTGTGCAGGTTTCCTCACGATGTTTTCCTTCACCGAAGCAAGTGATAATTAACTTGTAATACGCACATAATATTTGAAAATTAGAGGTGAGTGCCAGGATTTGAACTCGAGCCCCTTGGTTCGGGAGACCAATGTTCTAACCGCTAGGCTATCACTGCTTAAAATAAACATATCGGTGTAGAAATCATTAAAATTGCTTAAGAAATGGAAAAGTTAAGGAATTTTGAAATTCGTTAATATTTAAAAAAAAATTGGTTGTCTGTAAAGTCGGTTTACGGACAATGGTTTTACGTGATAACGTCTATTTCGTAGAAGAATAATTTATGATATAAATATTGTCAATTCGCACATTAGGAACGGGAAATAGAATGAAAATTACAATTTTACATATTAAATTACAGATATATATTTCGTTTTATTATTATTCAGCGTATCTCTTTCTCGATACTTTGCGCGCGTTGTGGCTCGTGACGTGAGCAGGCTCGTTACCACGTTTTCGAGAATGCCTTCCAAGCGGACCGATTACGCTTGAGTGGGAGAGAGACGGCCGGTCTAGCGTGCCTCTCTCTCTAATGCTGCGCGCGCTTCCGTGACGTGAGCGGCCGTTACTCGGTTTTCGTGAATGCCTTTCAGTGGGCTTAGTGCGAGTTTTACGTGACAAAACGGGCTCGCTACGTAAATGCGAGTCAGCTATGCTATTGGCTACCGTTGCATTTCTTTTAAATTCTTTTCACTGCCGCCAAATCGGTAGCCAATAGCATAGCTGACTCGCATTTACGTAGCGAGCCCGTTATGTCACGTAAAACTCGCACTAAGCCCACAGGTTCATCGTCTTTATAAACGTTATCACGTCAATATTTACTCATATTGACCGAGTAAGGACGAAAGATTAAATTACATGAATTCCAGAAAATTTGCGAATAGCTCACTCTATTAGGTATTTAGGAGCAGCAAAACTATCCAACTTTATAGAGAGCTTTATAGAAACATTCGCATTTCTAGAATTCTTTTAAAAGTGATGCATTGTAATAAACAAAATTTTACCAAAAAAAACTGACCTTAAATATTTATATATTTATTTACATGTTTATGTCACCTCTTAAAAAGAAGAAACTAAGGGCAAACTTAATGCCTAATGGCATTGTCCACCAGTCAACCCTGGGTGGATGTGGAAATATAGTCTTCGAAAAGTGATAATATTCATATTTGAAGAGTTTTCTCATTGGATACCATTGTCAGAACTGCTTTGATAAATGTAGGTCCAATCTGATCCTTTCAAATAAAAAAGAATTTATTAAATCGCTTATAAAACTCAGTCAGAGTTCATAAACATAATAAAATTCAACCGAATTGAGAATCATTTTGAAGTCGTTTAACAATTCGTAGAATTACTCTCCCCTTTCCCTTTAAATAGCTTCTGAACCTGGGATTGTCTATGATCTGAGCAAATGCTATATAAAATTTAGTTTTAATTACAACTTCTTTATAATTGATGTTTATAATGGCTTGGTTTATTCAGTAACTAATTGTTTTATTGTATGCTATTATAATCTACTGAATGAGTGTTTTTATGTTTTAGAATAATTAGAATGACTTTCTTTTCTTCCAGCCAAAATGGATTACAGAAAAATGCTTTACATTGCCTGACACAACTTTTTCTCACATGTTAGTAATTTGATTGTTTTTATTGTTTTGTTTGGTAGCAATTAGCTTAGTGTTATCAATAATCTTTAAATATAAAAATGTTATGTTTGTGTATGCTTCAAAAATTCGAAAAGTTCTTCACCGATTGAGCCCAAATGACACAATCCTATTATACGCTTCAAGGATGGGTTTTATCAATTTTTGCATCAGAAACTTTTCTGCGAGCAAAAACGGTTATATTGCAGAACATTGTCTGCCCGGTCAGCTAGTTATATAATTATTGAAATTAGACATTTCAATTACTGTGGGAAGAATCTACCTACAATCCCACCTGATAGTAAGTGGCCGTTGGGGAAGAAAGGTCCTCGAATGGCGCCCACGTCTCGGAAAAAGGAGCATAGGACGCCCCCCGACCAGGTGGACTGACGACCTGAAGAAGACAGCGGGCATCCGCTGGATTCAGAAGGCTCAGGACCGGTCAGAGTGGCGCAAGTTAGGGGAGGCCTATGTCCAGCAGTGGCCCTCCATGGGCTGATGGATGGATGGATGCGATTGTGTGTATATCTATAAGTATTTTTACCATGTACAGCAATTATTTACAGCGTAATATTTTATTGTTTTTAACCATTATTTCTTTGAATAAAGTTGTTTTTTTTTTGTTAAAATGTTTATAGTTAATATTTTTATTTCTTATTCTTATTTTCTCTGATGTTAATCTATCCGTATATAAGTTGACATGCATGTCCATACTTTCGAAGCCCGTTTTCCTTTACGAAACATATTAAAAACAAGCCGATAAGCACTTTTTAATATTTATAGCATCTTTGACATATTCCCTTACTTTAACACCGCTTCGACACAGACAAATTACTACATCTGATAGCATTTGCATTGTAATAAAGTTTTGAAATTTATGACTTTATCGGAAACATCGGATGGAGTCTTGTTAATAAGTATATTAGTTATTTACAGTGTCTATTTCATGTGAATAGATAATAGTCGATAGGTAATAGCTATGACTTTTTAGTGATGAGATGTAGTACTAATGATACTCTTCTGCTGGTTATCAGAGGAATAATTTAATTGTAAAAATACACGGCTTATATACATACAGTGTCGGCAAGAACGACCAATAAGAAAATTGCTAGAATTAATTTACAAAAAGGGTTGGTTGACGTGGACCAATAGGGACGAACACGTGTAACAGTAATAAACTTAGCAAGGTCAGAACATTAGAAATTGTTGCGCAATAATGTGAAGGAGGTACTCGTGGGTAGGGATATGATAGCTGCGTCGGGCAGCTACATGACTCTCCCCCTAGCGAAAGCGTACCGGAAGCTTGCTGGTGCGTCCAAATCTAGTGGTCTTCAGAATTGATGACTGAACTGGGCTTGACGAAGTACTGTAGCTTGTGTAGGTACTTGTGGTTCCATCGTTGGTTTTCGCTAGTGACTGTGGTGATGTAGCTGAGGTATCCTGAGTGATTGCTTCAGGATCTGAGTTCTCTGGAGTACTGATTGTGTAGGCAGGCTTGAGACGGTTGATCGAAATAACTGCAGATCGTCTCTCGGGCAACAAAATTTTAAAAGTTTTGCTATTCCGCTCTAATACTTTGTATGGACCTTCGTACGTAGGCATTAAAGGAGTTTTTACGGCGTCAATCCTTATAAAAACTTGCTCGCAGGTTTGTAAATCCTTATGAATGAAAATCGGTTTCTTGTTACTGTGTGAAGTTGTAGGTATAGATGGTTTCATCGAGTTTATAGTATTACGTAGCTGTGTGACGTAATCGTAGTCGAGATTTTGTTCCATATCTATACTTGCAGTGAAGAAATCGGATGGTAAACGTAAATTGTAACCGTAAATAAGTTCTGCTGCGCTAATACCTGAGTCTGAACGAGGTATTGCACGTAAACCCATGAGTACTGTAGGTAATTCGTTTATCCACTTAGTATGTTCTGATAGACGAGTTTTCAGTGCGGTTTTCAAACTTCGGTGCCATCTTTCTACCATACCGTTTGACTGAGGGTGATACGGACTTGTACGTATTCTTTGAGTTCCCATGATGTTTAGTAACTTGTTGAAAAGGCGACTTTCAAAGTTTCGTCCTTGATCGGTTGTTAGTAACTTCGGTGAACCAAAACGTGTAATCCAATGCTCGTAAAATATTTTGGCGATTGATTCGGCTGATGTGTCGTCTGTAGGTATCGCTTCGGGCCATCTGGTTGCTCGGTCGATCATTGTAACCAGGTATCTGTAGCCTTCGGGTGATGATGGAAGCGGTCCAACTACGTCGATGTGGACGTGTTGAAAACGATCAGCTGATGGAAACGATGTAATGTTGCTTGTTGTATGGCGCTGTACTTTACATTGTTGACAAGGAATACACTGTTTTGCCCACGTTGCGACATCAGTATTCATTGACGGCCAAAAATATTTTTGCGTTATCAGTCTTCGAGTAGTTCGTATACCAGGGTGGCTGACATTATGTAGCGCGTTGAAAACGAGTTGTCGGTACTTCTCTGGTAGGTATGGTCGAATGAATGATGTTGATGTCTCGCAATAGATAGACTTTTGCGAATGTGGTAGAGTAACTAGTTTGAGTGATAGATTACCTACTCTGTTTCGAAAGTTGCTCTATGGTACTTTTCTCTTCCTGTTGAGCTTCGGCGATCTTCTCGAAATCAATAGCGGTAGGGCATGTGATACTCTCTATAGGCATGCGGCTTAATGCGTCGGCAACAACGTTATCTTTTCCGCTGACGTGTCGAATATCCATTGTAAATTCGCTAATGAAGATTAGTTGTCTTGCTCGGCGCGGTGTCTCTGACGTTGAAGGAGATTTTTGAAGTACGTAAATTAACGGTTTGTGATCAGTATAGATGATCAGGCTTCGTCCTTCAAAAGTTTTTCGAAAATGCTTTATAGACATGTAGATGGCGAGTAGTTCTCGATCGAATGTACTATAGTTTTGCTGCGTGCTTGAAAATTTTTTCGAAAAATATCCCAGTGGTTGCCATTTGTCATCTATGTATTGTTGTAAAACGGCTCCAGCGGATAGGTCAGATGCGTCGGTGAAAATAGCGAGCTTTGCGTGATGCGATGGATGGGCGAGTAAAGTAGCGTTTGAAATAGCAGTTTTACACGCTTCAAATGACTTAGTTGAGTCTTCGGTCCATTGAATTATAGTTTTATCACGCTTCTTTGAATTGTGGAGGTAGGCATGGAGTGGAGCTTGAAGTTCGGCGGCCTTTGGAATGTGGTCACGGTAGAAATTGATAACTCCAAGGAATCGCCTAAGATCTTCGATTGTTTGCGGTTTCGGGAACTGTGATATTGCCAATACCTTTTCAACAGGCGGTTTGATTCCTTGGCTGTTGACAGAGTAACCCAAAAACTTCACTTCAGGTTGTCCAAATACTCATTTTGATGGATTAATGGTGATTCCATTATCTTCCAGTCGACGTAACACGGTACGTAAATGTTGTTCGTGCGTTTTTTCGTCGGAACTTGCGATTAGAAGATCGTCAATGAATGCGTACACGAAATCCAGGCCTTGTAAAACTTCGTGAATAAAACGTTGAAACGTTTGAGCTGCATTCCGTAATCCAGGTGGCATCTTGGGAAATTCGAATAGTCCCATCGGAGTGATGATAGCGGTCTTCTGTATATCTTCTTCGCGAACATTGATCTGTTGATATGCTCGGTTGAGATCGATGGTTGAAAAGATATTTTTCTGTGACAGTTGATACGTGAAATCTTTGATACGTGGTATTGGGTATCTGTCAGGCGTTGTGATTGCGTTTAATCTTCTGTAATCACCGCAAACTCTGATGTCACCGTTCTTTTTGGGTACGATATGAAGTGGTGATGACCAAGGACTTTTGCTTGGACGGCAAATACCTTGTTCAATCATATTCTCGAATTCTTTTCGCACTATTTCATATCGATGTGGGGCGATTGGGCGTGCACGACAATGCAGTGGGGCTCCCGTAGTTTCAATATAGTGTTCGACGTTATGAATGGATGTAAGTTTCATTGATGAAATTCTTGTAGTACCGGGGAATTCCGATAAAATGTTGTGGTATTTATCTTGAATATCGACGCTTCGGATAGTAGGTATGTTTGATGCTTCGACGATACCATCTATTAATTTTTGATTCTTCAAGTCAACGATGAGTTGGTGATGTCGTAGGAAATCGGCTCCAATAATAGGTTTGCTTACTTTCGCTACGATGAATTTCCATTTGAATGGTCGACGTAAGTTAAAATCGAGTTCCAAGGTTTTTTCTCCGTAAGTAGGTATGACTGTGTTATTCGCCGCGTAAAGTTGAAATTTCAAAGGGCTTTGTTGTTGACCTTTGTACGGAGGTATAACCGATATATTGGCTCCTGTGTCGATTAAAAACGTCATGTTGTTTTTCTTATCGGTAATAAATAGGCGGTAATTGATGTCTGATACGCTAGGATCCGCCGCGGCTAACGTATGTTTCAGTTTTCCGATTTGGTACTTTCTTGCGTATAAGTACATGGCTTCGTACATTTTCGGGCTTCTGAATCAAAACGGCGATGATAATAACAGTAGGTTGATCTTGACTCGCTTCGCTGGCGCGTAGGTATCGACGTATCGCGACTCGTAGATCGATGTCGGTTTTGGCGGGCGAATGGTCTTCGACTATTATTATTGTACGCGTGCGGCGTAATACCATTTTGTGACGAGTCGTAACTTTTGAATGAATGGAATGCATTCTGTGAATTCTTGATAGCGGCAACTTCAATTGATAGTTTTCGGATTTCTTCGATTAGAAATTGCGTTTCAGAATTTTTTGATGAATCGACGGCTGCGATGTGATTACTCGTGTTCTCCATTATTTTGTCGGCGAGAAGTGCTTGTTCGTCGAGCGATGTTTTCGTGGAAAATGATTCGTTGACGGTAAGGACTGAACGAACGTGTGGCGGCAAATGGTTTGACCACATGAGTCGGAGAGTTGAATCTGGAACTTTGTCTCGAGCCAGGCTTCGCATTCGTCGAAGGAGTTGCGTAGGCTTTTGGTCACCTAACTCGACTTCTGATAGTAATTTTTGAAGTTGGCGGTTGTCCGATTCCTCGTAAGCCGATATGAGTCGATTCTTTAATGTGTTGTATTGTTCTGTAGCTGGCGGGTCGTATAGCAGGTCTGATATCTGCTCAATATCTTGTTTCTCCAGCTGTGCAATAACCATCTGGGCGAGTTGGTTTTGTCCTTTTTTGAGTTCGCTGGTCGCTGCCTCAAAAGTAATGAACCATAGACGTGGCTTGTCTCTCCAGAATGGCGGGATACGCATGGAAAGAGCTATTCCAGCGATTTCGGGTTGCTGCGGCTGTGGACTTGCTGATTGGGTCTGTGGCTGGGAAGTGGCTTCGGCGTGCTGTGCGTGTTTCTCCATGACGATGGATTGACGACAGGTTGCGGTAGGTAGGTAGGCCTAGTGTGAAACGCTTCTTCAGCAGGGACGGATCAGCAGGGTGTCGCTCGCAGTGATTTGACGAGGGATTCGTCGAGCAGGGATTCCTCGTGTCGGGTGACTTGCTTGAGAGTCACCGGCGTAGGTTCTTCCAGCAGGGATTCTTCCGTTTCAGAGATTCCTCGGACAGAGTTTCTTCAGAGGAGAATGTTCTTCGGAGGGTCACCAATTTAGTGATGAGATGTAGTACTAATGATACTCTTCTGCTGGTTATCAGAGGAATAATTTAATTGTAAAAATACACGGCTTATATACATACAGTGTCGGCAAGAACGACCAATAAGAAAATTGCTAGAATTAATTTACAAAAAGGGTTGGTTGACGTGGACCAATAGGGACGAACACGTGTAACAGTAATAAACTTAGCAAGGTCAGAACATTAGAAATTGTTGCGCAATAATGTGAAGGAGGTACTCGTGGGTAGGGATATGATAGCTGCGTCGGGCAGCTACAACTTCGTAGCCTAGATATCTAGATAGTGACAGTGCATACAAAGCAAGGGGTCCCGGGTTCGATTCTTTTAGGGTCATTATTGTGTGGCATGTGATGTGACTGTGTTATGTACCATACTACTACATATTTATGCAATAAAGTATTGAGTATTGAGTATTGATTTCCGACAGATATTTAACGGGACATGGGTGTCTATTATCTGCCACTATTGTCACCCTACTCCATTCCTATGGAATACATAATCATGCATAGGGAATCCTAGAGTGAAAATAGTGTGAATGTTGAAATATAAAATGTATACCTACCCACTACATGAAAAATACTTGTTTTTTCTAAATCCAAATTTTTTTTCCAGATAATAAGGTGCCTAAAATAGTTAGAAATGACGTTTTCGCGCGTACGGCGTACCTTAAATTTTGTTCACTATCAAGTTCTTTGTTTACAGCTCGTAGAACCTTCAAGTTAGCTATTTAAACCTAGTAGACAAGTACCTATATATGGTAAATAATAAATTTGTCTGTCTGTGTGCATTCAATAATTGCGTGGACCAATCGCAGCTCGCGGCATAGCGCAGGTCACGATTTCATGGGTGCCATATTTGAAATGTTGCCGGCCCGCGCGGTGGCAGGCTTGGAATGTATTGCTGTGTATCGTTGTATATCGTATGTATATACCAGTGTACGTTGGTATATAAGGTACTTTATAGGTATCTTAATAGATAACTAGCTGTTACCCGCAGCTTCGCACGCGGAAATTATGCTTACCATATTTATCACCTATTTCATTATATTGGCTTGAGAGGCAGTTCTTTCTTTCTTTTTCTTCTCTCTTTCTTGGCCGGCAACGGCCTTTGGTGTTGCTGATCTTCATGGGCGACAATAGCCACTTACTATCAGGTGGATCGTCAGCTCGTTTGACGGCTATTTCCATAAAAAAAGATATTTCCCTAACGATTTAGGTATATGTATACGACAACACTAACTAAAAAGATACATAAAATAACATTAATATTACATAAACGGTGTAGAATAGATTTCAGTGTATTTGTATAAAAAATCATAAGCCGTTAAAACTAAAACACTTACACATACATGATTTACAATCTAAAACTTCAGCTCGCTTAACGAGTCCGATTCGTGTATCAAAAGAAAAAATAGAAGAATAAATGATTGATAAGTACTCCGCACTGCTATCGAAGCACCCTGCGGTAAAGTCTTATATAATCACCAGCTTGCATTCACTTGATTGATTTACCTCAAAACCCTTGCATTTTATTCCAAACCTCCATAAAAACATTCAAGCGATTTTAAACTCCAACTCTATAAGCGTAAAACGGAACGCATTTGACAAGTACACTTTCCCGCGCGTAAAAGCAAAATGGCGGCTCTTAAGATGGAATTCGAAAACTCCTCGGGGTTTAACGGATTGATTGATAGAAGCGATTTTTGATTTTGAATAGTTGAATTCTTTGGGTGTTAAATCTTTGTCTATATTTTGTTAAAAAATAATACGGAAAACTGGTCATTTACTTTATTTTTCGATTTTCCCAATCATTTATCTGCTACTAGTGGATACCTAGTGTGTTCCACTCCACTAGGTATGCTAAAAAAATTCTGATTTTGACAGATCAGTGTTGACGTTGACGTTACACGCGCCATTTTTACATAATCTTCAAATTGTTGTATGGAAAAGAGATAGGTACTAGGTTCTTACTATTTTGTTTGTGGCACGCGTGCTAACAAATTCAAATTTATTTATTTGCTTGAAAGTGGGTATATAACAATATCTTAAAATTAGGTAAGTAATCATAATATTATGTCCTCCACATTCCACCATTTATGGCATGCAAATTTCATTTTACTAATCCTAACTTAGATTCTAACTTAGCTTCAGATCAGACGGTAGATGATTAAACTAATTAGACACTTACTTAACTACATTTATTCTAATTTCAAAACGCAAATCAAAATGTCCGCTTACATTATAAAATTACAAATGGCGGCATAACACAATGAATCGATACCGGCTGACTTTTTAATTATTTAAACCCTAATTTTGCGTATTAGATGACAACCAGTCATTTTACGTCTATTACCTACAAATGCAACATTTTCTTCGGTATTATTAACATTCTTACCTTGGTTATTATGACATGGATATCGTTTTATTTGTGGTGATTTTAAAATTTATTATTGAAGCTGAGTAGGGAGCCAATTGATTCGTAACTGGACGAGGTTGTCAATCTAATTGGATTGTTGTTATATTCCTTCCCCTAACATAAATGCTTGTAGCTAACGCGTAGTTAAGGAATCTAAGTATGTAGAGCTGCCTACTTAATTTTATGGGTTAGGTAAGTATGGGTACCTAAGTATCTGCAATAAAATTTCTTGAAAAAATTCAAATGATTGCTTTTACCATTACAAAGTTTTTTTACGGCTACAGAATATAAATAAATAAGTACATAATTATTATAATGGACTCTAAATAGGTATTATAGGTATGTTTTACCTTTAGGGCTGTCAATATTAAGTATTTTAACCCTCAACGAAAACAGAGGGGTGTTATAAGTTTGTCTGTGGCATCGTAGCTCCAAAAGGGATAAACCGATTTTGATCTAGTTTTTTTGTAAGAAAGGTGACTTAATCGAGAGTGTTCTTAGCTATGTTTAATGTAAATAAAACCGTAGAAAATAATTCGAGGCGCGATTACGACGAATAATCATTTTGGCGGGAACATGAAGAATACTATTGACGCGAACACTGTACCTATCTACATAAAATTAAATTCAATTCTTTTTTACGACGCTTTTTTACGTTGGTCACTTCAGTTCTTAATAATATCTAATATTGTTCTTATTTTATTTATTATACAATAATTCAAGTTTTATTTTATTTGTGTCGTATACCGCCATCTTTTGTCGAAAAGTAAAACTATTTCTAAGCTGACTACGACAGCTACGGTTACGAATTCCTCCACTATACTACAATGGCGCTACTCTGCTAGAGTTATCAAATCAAGTTTATTGTCCACATATTTTATTCCTGTCTTTCCTATAATAATTTCATGCTGGGATAGTTTAAGCAGATACCTCCTACATAATTCTAGTTTGATTTTTTTTATAAATTATGTATAAGTTAATGTTTGACTATAAATCCACCTGATGATGGTAAGTGGTAATGAGATCGAAGATGGTATGGTATGGTGATATACCTACTCTGTATCAGCCGTATTCCGATTGGTCAAGTTCGGAACCTGTATGCTCTAGGCTTCCTCAATAGGAGACCTGTGTTTTGTAGTCAGTATTAAAAATGCCTTGCTTGTTTTTCGTCAACAACGCATTGGTGATACTGACGTACCTTCATTGATTCGTTACTAACATAGAAATAAGCAGAATAAAAATCACATATCAGTCAAATTCAATGTGTATATTTCAGTAAAATATTGTAAAATACAGAAAAACCTTAAAAATAACGTGTAAAAGTTAAAATATTCTTAAATCTAATAGTTAGGTATTGTGTATAATTATTATAAAACTGTATTGTATAGATATAGAACATTATAAAAATATTTCTTCTTGTATGATCAACTAGAATGATTTTAAAACTCAGACAATTTAGGTAGATAGGTACTCATGATAAAAGTGTTTTAAACACACATGTAAGTTTGTACACACACATTTGCAGTACTGCAATAGGATTTCTTACTACAATCAGGCCTGGCGCACTCCGCATTTTAGCTATGAGATTACAAGTACATGCCGCGTTCGACATGTCTGGTTAATTCAGAAAATTCATAATGGCTGTCATACATTCGTAATCTATGACACATATTGTCACTAAACTTTCAGATTAATTTTATTCTTTCAAAAAAGACAACCCTGACATTGCCAGAGATGATAAGCGATAGTGTTAGAAAGGAAGGCAACTCATTACGCGTTTTTGATTAGCGCTGTGCGACCTAAATTACACTTTATTGCGTTGGAGCTAGAGTTGATATTTATTTAAATGATTTTGCGGAGTTCGCCTTCTGTACTTATTAATTATTTCTTCTGTGCTACAATGTCAGCCTATGTATTATATTTATACATTTCATTACATGTATGATTGAGCAAGCTAAAAAAAATATTGCAAGCTATATAAATACATTAGGAATAACATACAATTATAATTTTATTATTAATAAAACTTAAAATTATCAATTAATATATTATTTATTATGTAATCTGGTCTAATAAGTCTTTTATTCACCAAATAAAGTACCAAGAATGAACACAACCAATTAAAATATTCGAGGATAATTTGAGTTATAATAATTTTAATTAATCCAAAATAATACTGAGATTCCAATTAATACTTGATTTATGGCACTATTTAAATTTAAAAATATTCATGAAAATTGCAAATAATTTCGATTATTTACCAAAAAATACATATAGTTATTATATTTATAAGACTAAAAATTGAGTATTCTAATAGTTATAATAATAACTCTGCTATATTTAATGACTGAACATGTTTATAAAAATATAAAAAAATTAAACAAACTGGGAACCATAGAAACAACTTCGTGCTTTGTTTGTTTTGACGGATCTTAAAATCTTACTGCGATCAATAAATCCTACTACGATCGTAAAATTCTACTACCATCGTAAAATCTGACTACGATCGTAAAATCCGACTACAACCGATAGATCCTACTATGATCGATAATTGCAATTGCGATTTGTAAATCATACTTCTTGATTTACTACTGCAAAACATGACAACTCATTCATGACATACATCAAATCTAATGTAATATTTAACGTATCATTTTTGTAGTTTAAATGACAACATAACAACTCTTCAAAATCGATATTACAAAAAGTATATAATATTATGGTCCAAGAGCCACCAGACATAACTTATTTTCTAAAGGACAAAATGTGGGGCGTCAAGTAGTGTTTATATCGCTCACCCAGTAATACAACGGCACATCTACGTTTATCATATTTTACAGAAACGAATTGCAAAAATTTTATAAAAATGTTTAAAATTAATGTATGGGTTCTGTTTACGTTTTTTTACAGATTGTATGGGTTTAGTTACTAGTATAGACATCAATACGTATTTACCACTATGTAGATTAGGCACTTTTAAACACGTATACCATATAAACTCAATTTCGCATTTTTTGCAGACGTGCCATTATATTACTCGGTGAGCGATATGTGTATTGAATGCCCTCATAAGCTAAGTTGGTCAGACGGCCAATTCACAGAAATTAAGTTAAGTTAACCCTATTTTAGCTACCTTTCTGAGAAAACACTACTTGACAGCTTGACACCCCACATTTTATCATTTAGAAAATAAATTATGTTTGGGGCCACTGGGCTCTTACTCTATTATGTTGTATATAAATGCAATTTTAAAACATATTGTTATACTATGGACGTGAGTATAAAAATGGAAGTCATAATTTCAGTCTGTGGTCAATATTATTTGAATCTTAGAGAGCTAAAAAATCTAACTATAATATAATAATAATAATGGTTAATTATGTTCTGCTATATATGCTATGTAATATATATGTCATAGAATTCCGTAACTGTAACCGAAACTAGCGGATATCCGAAACAGAAAAATATCCGAAAAGTTTAAAGTAATAACACCTATAGACTTTTTATTCAAGTTTCATGTAGGGTTACCATTACTAACTTAAAATTTGAAAAATCAGGACACTCAGTTCGATATTTAAAAAAATTAGGACATTTCTAAAAAAATTCAGTCATTTTAATTACAAAAAAAATATCTTAGCGTCAGCCCTAAACCTTATTCAGAGTATATGAGATGGTCTTTCAGCAGCCGTACAAGAGTCAAATAGAAGACTAAAAAAAGTCCGAACCATCCAATCAGTTAGTTTTATACATACATATATCCATTGTTTGATCGCACTTGTATGGAGTTATACTTCTCTGTGTATGTATTCTGTGGCAAAAGTTATACCATGATTCAATGACATTTAAAAAATATAGATACGTCATGCCCTTACAAATCAACAAAAAAATCTGTTCCGAAAAGAGCTACAACACACACACGTTTATCTTTTGTTTCACTACACCAATCACACTACAATAATACACGAAGGCATTTTAACGCTGTATGTCAAATCTCAAGCACTTCTGACAACAAAAACGTGCCTATCGTCTTACAAAAGAGCGACTGAGAAGGCGAGGTCAATTGACCGCTCTTACGATCTTCATCTTCGGCGCGCTAGTGACATATCTACCTCTTTTTTACTTATAATATCATTGCCATGATTCAGCTAAGTTGACATACTTAAAACTATGAACACTACTAATACAAGTCTTTGAAGTAAATCCTTACTCAGTCAAGCGAGACATATGAGTTGTTTTCCTTCATCCATTTGGAACTGCACCTTATCCGAGTTAGCTGCCTTATCTGCTGTCTTCGATAACGCACTGGCGAGGAATACCTGCGCTACTCCTGTTGCTGTCACACACAGAGCCCAGCCTGAGAATGAAAACATAGTTATCTATATACAGGGTGTCCCAAAAGTAGTATGACAAACGAAAACTGGAGATAGCTAGGGGCTTTCTGATGTTCTTGGGCGATGATAACTACCTACTAACTATTAGGTACCTAGTTTGCCAACTACATATCGCTCACCCAGTAATACAACGCTGCCGTCCTCAAGCTAAAAGGCGGCTAAATGACATCTGGCCAATTTTTAATTTTTTATGCCATTATATTATAATGTTTTGAAATCTCTATCGATCTGTCTAGGAACAGTTATTGTATCTTTCACTGTTTACAAATAAATTTATTAAAAGGTGGTTATTTACAAAATAAAATATATTAACAGTACTACAGAGCGGTTAATTAACAATTCTAGACTAAGAGGTTACTAAAGTACTTTAAAGTTTGGATTAATTCGACATTTACACGGTCAATGCCAAGCTTAAAAACGGTCATTATTTTGAACTACACTAAAAAATCACTAGCATCGATTTCGAAATAATCCCGCGTTTTTTTAGCTCTAACTCGAAAACTGTCACTTAGCCGCCTTTTAGGTTGAGGACAGCAGAACGGCACATCTACGTTTGTCATATTTTACAGAAACCAATTTCAAAAATTTTATAAAAATGTTTAAAATTAATTTATGGGTTCTGTTTACGTTGTTTACAGTTTGTATGGGTTTGGTTACAAGTATAGACATTAATACATATTTACCACTGTGTAGATTAAGCACTTTTAAACACGTATACCATATAAACTCAATTTCGCATTTTTTGCAGATGTGCTATTATATTACTAGGTGAGCGATATGTACATAACAATATTGGTAAATGCGTCTCTATTTTTAAAATTATTTTATAAATTGTTGTATTGTACTTGATCATTTCAGATATTTTAAAACATGTATTACAATATAGGATTAATTTAACATTGTTTTAACCAAAAACGTTTGAAAGATCAGCCCAAAACATTAAAGTACACTATCACTTTTGCTTCAAATTCACCCCTTAAACATTGAAATGGCTTTTAGTTAAAAATATCCTATTTAAAGTAGTCTGTATTGTCCTTTTTGAACTCTCTATTAAACAGCCAAGTTTTTGAAATTATACTTCATTAGGCGCGTTATGAAATAAATGGAAAAAATGATGAGAGTGAAATTTTAAGATTTGTAACACGGACGGTGACACAAAAACGACGGTGACGAAAAACGTCACGCGCGTTTTTAAAAACACTCATTTTGAAAAAATTATCATCATTATTTTTATTATATTATTTTATATTTTTAGAATATTGTTTTTTTATTTTTTTTATGGTTTTTTGACATTGTTTTTTTTTGAAAACTTTCTTTTTATGCCAAAAAAGTATAACTTCTCACGCGCGTACATAAGTACACGTCTATATGTTTTAATTAATAATCAATCATTGCCCAGTAAATTTTTTTTACATCACTCACCAATAGAACATTCCCCAGGTATATAGGGCTCGGAGTATTCCCCACAGAGTCGCTTCACCCGTGGAGCACCCCATCCCCAAGGGTACAGCAGGAGCCCCAACACACCGAATAGACCTAGAAACGACAACTGTATGTTACTACTAAAGTTGTCTATTTTTGAAGTTGTCTAGTTGTGAAGGTATACTTCTTTAGGCGCGTTATGAAATAGACGGTGACGAAAAACGTCACGCGCGTTTATAAAAGCGCTCGTTTTGAAAAAATGATTATTATTATTATTTTTACTATGTATATTGTTTTTTTTAATATTGTTAGAATAATTTTTAAATATAGTTTTTATATTGATTTTTTTTATATTGTTTTTTGATTTATTTTTTTTACTTTTTTAAATTTCTTTTTGAATATTTTTTAATATTGTTTTTTTTTCATTTTTTTTTTGGTTTTTTGAAAATGTTTTTTTTTTCATTCCAAAAAAGTATAACTTCTCACGCGCGTACATAAGTAAACGTTTATACTTTTTAAAATTATCGCTACACAAGTACACACTCATAGCCTCACACTAGGATTCCCTGTGTCATGGGTACCATTCAATAATTATAATTCAATAATACCATTCAACCCATTAATGACCCACTACTGGGCACGAGTCTCTAGCCTAGGAGGCCTAGAGCATAATCCACCACGCTGCTCCAGTACGGATTGGTGGAGGGGTTAGTGGCCAACCCGAGTGTCGGAAGTTTTCAAACCGCTCGAGGGCACCCGACATGAGTTAACGACTGTTATCTTATGATAACAACCGGGACCGATGGCTTGACGTGCCCTCCGAAGCACGGAAACGCTCAAGAATTTTTTGCCACTAGCGGTCACCCATCCAACTACCGACCGCAGCCGCTGTTGCTTAACTTTCTCGATCACTTAGAATCGACGCAAGCCGCTGGGCTATGAGCGCTTCATCATTATTATTGCACGAATTAAGTAACGTAATTAGCTGTTAAACGTCGTGCAATAGGAAACGTAAGTCACAAGGAGTCATCATTATAGAACTGCGATATAATCCGCACTTAAAATTCATGCTTTTTGGTGATCTACAGTCCTTTTACACCTTGAGAAACTCAAAGTCACGCGCTTTCTTATTGTGTAAAAAAGGGCTACTTTAGGTCACAATGTGCTATATCTATACTAATATAATAAAGAGGAAAGATTTGATTGTTTGCATTGAATAGGCTCCGAAACTACCGAACCGATTTGAAAAATTCTTTCACTGTTGGGAAGCTACACTATCCCCGGGTGACATAGGCTATATTATATAATTTTTTTTACTATTTTTCCCGAAGTGAAGCGAGGGCAATTTCCTAGTACATAATATATTTAATATGCATTGACGACCTCCGTGGCGGAATAGTTACCATGCCAGAACGCCGTCCGAACGGTACTAAGTTCGATTCCCTGCAAGGCGGAAAGAATGATGTGTTGCGGCCGTGAATGATGTAATATTGAAATATATTGTGAATGATTTAAACGTAAATTATAGTAATAACGAAAATAAATGCATAATAATATAACTAAGTAGGAATCTAAGTTAGGATTGGTAAAATGAAATTTGCATGTCTTATATGATGGACTGTGGAGGACATTATATCATGATTACCTAATTTTAAGACATTGTTATATACCCACCTTCAAGCAAATAAATAAATATGAATATTTATAAAAAATATAAAATTTTTGTACCGTTATTTATTCTTATTCTTAGATAGATACCTCCGAGAGCCTGTGTTGCTCCAGCGAGTGAAATTACACTCTTTTTAAATACTGACTGGACACAGCACGACAAAACACCGCCAAGCACAGTCGCGAATTGGATGGCTGCACCTGGAAATTAAAAAATATACTTACTGAGCAAATGGCAACAGAGACAAGTGGTTATACTCGTAGAACCCCAATGAATATTGTTAGAGATCTATGTCAAGAGGCACACTGAGATAAAGAGATTTTTTTAACAGACTTCAAAAAAGGAGGAAGTATTCAATTCGACTGTATTTTTAACCGACTTTTTTTTCTTTTTGGACAAAAACTGTGGGGGGGGGGGGTGGGCAAAAACCTTTGAGCGAGATCTGACAAGTAGTTTTTGAGTTATCTCTAATTTTGAAGTCAAGAATTATTTCTCGTCAAGAATTATTGGAACTAGCAGATCAAGCCTCTACTTGCATTGAACAATATTTATTCAGTGTGTTTGCCTTCATGGCTTGTATTTTATTAAAGAATCAATAGATGAGCAATTTATATAAAACAACTTTTAGAATGTACTCGTAGCCCAGCTATCCCACAATAATAATATACTTACAAAGAGACAAAAAGAACATAGCAGCCTTCCACGGACCTGGATACACGGTGGAGTCCGTGGCCAGTCCATAGAAAGAGAATGAGGCACAGTTGTTATGGTCATTGGTCATTCGAATACACCTGAAAAGGTAAAGGAGTTTCATTTGCTTTATTTGTTACAATCAATTGACGATCCTGTAGCCTAGTTGGTAGCAACTCTGCCTGCGAAGTAAGGGTTTTGCGGGTTCGATTCCCAGCCGGAGCAGATATTTATGTCACAGATGAATATTCGTACTTAGGTCATGGGTGTTATTGTGAAGTGTCATATATATTGTCTGAACACAGGTAAAAACCTATTGCGGGGATATCAGTGTGTAAGCATTTATTGTTTTATTATTTACTAGCTGTGCCTTTATAATATTAGTATAGATTATAATCAAACCCTAGTAGATGGAAGGGGGTGGAAGGGAAAGAGACAGTTTATACTATTGGTGCTACAGTTCAAGAATATGATAAAAAAATCTATGCTTCTTCAGCAAGTTTTGATTGTAGTATGTGAATCCAGGGCCTTTTAGATCAATTCTAAATACAACTGATTCTCTACTAGGCTGACTCTGCTAGGGCTTGTTATCAATAATAATGTTATATCAATAAAAATATAAAAAATAATGTTATATTTCACTACTAGCGTCTGCCCATGGCTTTCATAATCAAATAAATCTTAAGCGACTGGTCTTATTACACAGTACATTTACCCAACTGTGTGGCGACCTGTAAGGCGCAATGGTTACCATGCCAGATTGCCATACTAAGGGTCCTGGGTTAGATTCCCATCGAGGCGGAAATTTGAATGTTCTTGGTCTGGGTGTGTGTTCTTGTTTTTGTGTGTTGTCCATGGCATCCACGACACAGGGAATCCTAGTGAGGCTATGAGTGTGTAACATTATTTTATGGAAGAGTTATTGTGACTTATTGCTAGTCTAACGGCCACATTCAGATTTAGAGTCCTTACTAAAGAAATTCTGTGCCAAGAAGCGATTTAAGTAACCGTTAAGTGACTCTGAGTACGGCCTTAAGCATTTAAAAATTGGACTGGCATAATATTATTGATTTATTGGCAACTTAATGCTAAGTCAGCTGTTTTACATTCCTGATATCAAAAAAATCCATTACAATTATTCCTCACCGATTATGTATGCCGACACTGGGCACATAAAAACTTGTGACATTATTCTCATTCACCACAATGGGTTGTCCGAGTAACCATTTAGGAGTCATTATACCGGTTAATATAAACATGAACGCCACTAAACTCAGCAGAAGCCATGCTAAGCTGCGACCGGTTATTATCACGTAGCACATGTTTTACACTAAATCTTATCTTAGCAGATATGTCACAAAAATTGTATTTATTAAAGGAATTAGTTTTTCTACTTATACACTTGAGAATTATAAAAAATAAATAAAAACAGCGTCCTCTACTAAGACAGTGACGTCATCTACGTCAAGTCAAATGTCAAGTCAAATATGTCAATGTCAATAATTCAAGAGACAAGACAATAGTAGACAGTAGACGTTCAATAACTGTCATGAATATCATTATGTCAAATACAACACAGATTAACTATAATAATACGAATACGACCGACCCTATCATACATAAGTCATAGGGTGAGTTCCACTCATGGATATATTACTCTAACTGGATACATAACTTCGTAGAGGTACTTGAGGACGGATGACGTCATAACGGAATGACTATTCGACCAATCTCAGACCGGATTGAAGTTTTACTTTGTAATTGTAACAGCGTAAAGCAAACACACATAAATTAAAATTTGTTTACTTCACGCCGCCGCGTATCAAATAAACTCGTACTAAGCACACTGTATTATTATTCTGAAAAGAAAATCCTACTATAAAACAACACCGAATAAATGTAATCAGAGCCATCTACAATTTCAGAAGGGAAACTTTCATGAAAGTATTTTTTTGTTTTCCTACAGATGGCGTTAGTAATACAATAAAAATCTTATTATGATTTTTTAAGTAGATAAAATAATATTTTTTTGATTGATAACACATCTAGACATGAATAGAAAATACGATGTCAAAGCCCAAACCTATAACTTTAATAGTTTCTCAGTAAAAGATGTTACAAGAATGCATATTGTCTAATATTATTAGGGCTTGCTACACTCACCCTGATGAAAATATTTTTTCTTTAATATTTTACTCTCGCACAAAATAACACATTTTATTTTTAAGTTCTTCAAAATTATCTTTATGTATGAAAAATGATATAATTATATGATTATTTTTGTATAAGGCAATAGTGAAAATGAAATAATACTATTTATTACGTTACATTTTCTTTTATTAAGTACACCGCATTTATAAAATAAAACGAGTGTCCTTTAGACCACAGTCATGACTGAAGTAAAACTTCGTTATAATGGGTTTTCATTGATAAAATATTATAATAACATAGTTGAATTGTTTTTTTTTTTAATTATTCATTTTAACTGTAGAATATTTAATATATTGAACAAAATATTATTAACGTGATAACGTTTATAAAGACGATGAGCCTGAGAGGCATTCACGAAAACCTAGTAACGGCCGGAGTAACGTCACGGAAGCGCGCGCAGCATTAGAGAGAGAGGCACGCTAGACCGGCCGTCTCTCTCCCACTCAAGCGTAATCGGTCCGCTTGGAAGGCATTTTTCATTTCATTTTTATTTTATTTTACAATGTTTTGAAAAGAAATGATTTCTCGTAGCTCGTACGTATTATTATTATATGAAAACGAAAATCTACAATAGCGTCATCTCTGTTTATAGGTATGAACTACTTGAAAGAACTTTACACAGTACATCGACTCGGACTTTAGTTGTAGTCAAGAAAATCACAGATGTCGCGCAGCTCCTGATATTTAAAACGATTTAAACCAAATTTTCAACTCAAATATGTTTAAAATCGTATAGTTAGTATGAAATTTAATATTATAATCTAGCTAGATACGCGGGTCGCGGTGGCGCGTCAAGCCATGTTCAAGCTGACACAACTGGCGAGTAGCACCGCGGCTCCGTGCGTAGGGCTTCCATTACGTTCTTACATTACATTATTTATATCATAAATTATTCTTCTACGAAATAGACGTTATCACGTAAAACCATTGTCCGTAAACCGACTTTACAGACAACCATTTTTTTTTTATAAAATTGTTCAAGAACGAACTGAAATTACGAAAATATAATCAAGAAATCACCGTTTGTAACGCTAGCAAACTCGCAAATGAACTACCGTTCCCTCACCAGGTCACACTTTTCGTAACACTCTCGACACAATGACATATTCACCAGCTTACTCCCCAAGACAAGCGAGCGTAAAAAAATTTACTTAAAAAATTTGAACACAATCTATAATATATTGGGATCACATGGACACCATAGAAAAATAGTCATTCAATGTTACGTCATCCATCTTCAAGGCCTACCTCTAATTAATTAAATTATTAAAATTAATTAAATCAAATTGAATGAAAAGTACATAAAATAATTATGTTAAAAAAATTGTCACGTAGAAAATATGATAATTGCAATCCAGTTAAACTATAATATCCTTTCTAATTATAGTCCAGACTCTAGAGTTAAAACCTACTCTGTGGTAAGTCAGCAGGCAGAATGGGCAGGCGTCAATAAAATGCAACCGAAATCAATATACTATTTTCTCGCTCACACAACACAGTCATAGTTTAGCTCTTTCTCAATCTCAAATATTTCTTTTCATTTGACGAATTGAGTGCGTGAAATAGTTTACCGAAATAGGGCCTAATAAAACTGTTTTGCGTAGTAATGAACATAAAATCTTTAGAAATATATATCACGGTGTGATAAAAAGCTGTTAAATTAGTTATTTATAATCGTGTTGTGTTCGATCTAAAAGTGAAATGTGGTAGATGACAGTGTATAAAACGGGTGCTTGCTACGTAAGTATAATGTAACCAAGTTAAAAGTAGAATCTTTTGGGCTCGAAATGGATTATTATTTTGTCGTTTTGATTTGGTAGTTTAACTATATTGTATTGTCAAATGACAGGTAAATTCAGGTGATTCTTGTCTGATTCTGATCGCTGTGCCTTGGATGAATACTACCTACTTCTGGCGTTTATAGCGCAATTGTAGTTCATTTTGTGTAGACTCGTTTATTTTATTACATTTTTGTAATATTAAAGTGAGTGCCATGAAGACAGTGTAGTGTCATCTTAGAACTAAGGAAGGTAAGTCACAGATGGCAGGAAGTGTTTAAAAACATGTTTTCTTGCGCCCTTGTCTGGTTGCAAAATCTCGATTCCTTTGTCAGTTTCGTTATACTTTTACTTTTTTATTGTAACTTCGTTCGTTCCTTGCTTCTAGGTACGATTTCCCATTATTTTTCAGTGAAGGGGTAGGGATGTCAAACTATGGGATACATGGAGTTTATCGCCATTGTCTATTTTGTATTATTACGTGTAGGAGGGTATGTTAATAAGGCACAGTTTACGCTCTACTTAACTCCCAACTGCTTGGTAATTTGTTATTTGAGAGTTATACCAGTCTTACTAGTTATTTTGACATAAACATGTTTATATTATTTACATAACTTAAGCTTGTTTTTTAAGGAACAAAGCAATTTGCATTGTTTGTATGGCTTTTAACATATAATACATGTCAAAAATTTCTGAATATTCCTGGCCCAAAAACTAGAACAGACGATAGATTGTAAACAATGGTAATTTTTAAATAAAATACTTTTTTGACTTTTTGTAAAAGCCACTAATGCTAAACCAACTCCTCTCTTTTTTGTATAATAATAACAAAGCCAGTATATAATACATATAAAACCATAATAGATATAAGCCCCAAGAAAATTAAAAGAGAGAAATTTGAATTACAAAAATGCTTAAAATCAATGGTACGTTTTATAGTTTAGTGTTTGATATATTTGATAAGCATTTATAATATCATACTTTGAAAAGAACATAAATTAAGTACCTAGATAAATTCATGTTACTAAAGAAACTATTTTTTCATGGATACTTGTCAACCGGATATTCGGCCTAATTATTCGGTTTACCATTTACCATTACCATTTACCAAAAATATTGTTTTGAGGTTTAAAAATAAATGCTCATTTAATGTTTAAAATAAATGTTGACTATACTAAGTAACAATAGGTTAAGAAATAAATATGTTGACTTGAGGTTTCAAATACTTATATGTGATATGAAGTTTCATTCCTTTATTTTGTTAGCTTTATTCAAAAAATTCCTCATAGGATTTCTTTGACTTATAATATAACATAGATCTTACATAAGAGGTTTTGTCTTTTAGTTCTATACCGTGTAGTGTAGTCAAGAAAATAGAAATACTCGAACCGAATATATTCGGCACCAAAACCGAATAATTCGGCCGAATACAAATAGTGAAAAAGATGCCGAATACGCCGAATACCGAATATCAAACGAATATTCGGCGCATCTCTACTTGTCAACAAGGCGGGCTAGCTATCATTGTCTTAAAAACAGAATAAGTGTACCAGAGGTCCAGCAATGATAGAAGTTCCCAGAAGTTCTATTTTCAGTTGGTATTGCATTCTTAACTAAGGTATTTTTACTAGCACAGATTTATAATCATAAGCAAGTCATTGTCATTGATACAAAAATAGGTAAGGGGAGGCAGTGGACCTCCAAGGGTTGATGCATGGATGGATGGATTGCTTTGGTATTTATGGATAACTAGTGCTCTGCCCACGGCATTGCCTTCCAGAATAATAAGTACCCTGTATGCACAGACTTAAAAAAGAACCAGACGGAATGTCAACAACAAATTTAGTGAGGCGCCCATAGTAATAACAAATCCTCTATTCGTCTAATATTGTTTAGTTACTGTAAATAACTCACTAACATTACAGTTTGAATGTATTATTACCTTTGATTTTTTGTTATACTTAACAGTTTTAATAACTTGATTGTTGTATTTTCAGTCAATGTGTGGGAATCTTTGCAACTTAGACAACAAGTATTTTTTTAGGGTTCCGTACGAAAATACGAAAAAAGGGACCCTTATAGGATCAATCATACTCCGAAACTACTAGACCAAATGAGTTGAAATTTGGTACTCATATACATACTTTTTTGTGACTCGAAGACTAAAGTATAAAGTATAAAGTAACAACTGAATTTTGAAAAAAAAAATAACGAAATCAAAATTAAACAAGAACTGTTTTGCAAACCGTATTGTGTGGTATGTCAAATGAAAGGGCTTGGTGTAAGGATCTCAGATATATTTTGTTAATGTTCTACAATGGATAATTTTAAAATTATTCAAGAAAGAGTGAAAAATAAAGCCAAAATTTTTGAAATAAATACAGATTAGTTCTTTACTTAAATATTACAAGAAAACGTATAAAAAGTTTATTGTTTTAAAAAACGGTGAAAATAAATAAAATAGGAAAATAACGGGAAATACATACATCAACGTACGGAACCGTCTCCAAGCGAGTTTAACTCGCACTTGTCAAGTTTATTAAATATTATTTTATGGAATGTTACGGTTATAGACATTATTTTAATTTCAATTCGATAAATAAATAACGTTACACTCTCATAGCACCATACATACTACGATTCCTTGTGTTGTGAGTGCCATGGACAACACACAAGGACAAGAAACACAGAAATTGTCTGCCTTGATGGGCATTAAACCCAGGACCTTTGGCAGCATCCATTGTAACTAATACCCTAGATGAGTCATCAAACAGTTTAATATTTCTTGTTATCTACTTGGGGTTTAAGGAGATTCATATGTCTTGAGTATCTTCATGATGAAGAAATCTTGTGACATTAGTCTGCAAGAGATGAGTGAAAAGATTTACTAATTCAATGCGATTGCAGACAAGTATAAAACCACACACAAAATGTCTGCCCATTCTACTAATATTATGAGGATTTTGAGGATAGATGGATGGTTGTTACTTTTTCATGCAAAAACTACTGAATGGATTTTAATGAATTTTAGCACACAGGACGAAATAAATGTTTGTTTCTTTCTTTCTTTCTTTCTTTCTTTCTTTCTTTAGGTAGACCATGAACTGGAATAGCTTATAAGATACTTAGGGTGCTTTTCCACCAGAGATATGCCATGTTACTTTGCTATGGATGCGTTTGATATCCACCAATTTGTATTCATTGGTGCACATAGCTTAGCACTGGTGGAAACGGATTCTACTAAGATATGTTTTTTATATGGAAGGATGCATGCTATGGATGCATTCATAGCATAACATATCTTAGTTAAATCTGTTTTCACCAGTGCTAAGCTATGTGCACCAATGAATATGATTGGTGGATATCAAACGGATCCATAGCAATGTAGCATAGCACATCTCTGATGGAAAAGCACCCTTAATGTCCCTGAAAATGTGGGCAAATCCAAGGATGCTAATGAACAATATGGACATATGTATCAAACCTTGAATAGAATTGCCATTTAGGGTGCTTTTCCACCAGAGATATGCTATGTTACGTTGCTATGGATGCGTTTGACATCCACCAATCATATTCATTGGTGGAAATCAATCAATTTATTGAACCAATCATAGTTATTGGATTTCACATCTTTTCAGCATAGCTGCATAGCACATCTCTGGTGGAAAAGCACCCTTAAATAGATACACAGTGACCAATAGTAATTACATATAATTTTGTTTATATAAGGATTAAGTATTCTATTTAGTATTGAGTATAGAAACAAAGACTTGACCTTGTCATAAATAAGCATTTGTTTTTCAATTATTTGATAGTTTGCTTGTCCTGTTTTTGTATCAATGACAATGACTTACTTATGATTATAAATCTGTGCTAATAAAATACCTGAGATAAGAATGCATTATTTATAAAATTGAAGAGCATAGTTTTTGGGTCCTATTTGAATTGTTCATGATACCCACAATATAGGGAATGCTAGTAGGATATGAAGTATAAGGATTTAAGAATTTATTAAATTCTATTTTTCATGTAATGAAATTGAAAAACTATTGCAGAATAATTTTTGCAACAGCAGCATTTTAAATTATATAATAATACGTTATCCTATTAATATATAATCATTTATAATAATATTATAAAGCTGAAGAGTTTGTTTGGTTGAATGCGCTAATCTCAGGAACTACTGGTTCAAATTGAAAACTTATTTTTGTGTTTGATAGTCCATTTATAGAGGAAGGCTATAGGCTATATAACGTCATATATTTTAGTAGTTAGTTTTTTCCACAAATTAACGTGGGTGAAACCGCAAAGCACAGCTAGCATTATTATAAATGTGAAAGTTTTTGAAGATGTTTGGATTTGTTCCTCAATCACGCCACAACCACTTAATCGATTTGGCTGAAATTTGCAATTGAGATAGCATATACCCTGGACTAACACATAGGCTACATTTTATCCCGGAAAAGTTTAGGGTTCTCGCGGGATTTGTAAAACATCGATCTCTACCGCGGGCGGTGCCGTGGGCAAAAGCTAGCGGGTTAATAAGTTTTTTATACTTCATTAAATAAGATGCCAAGAGGTTGCATAATAAGCTTTCTATTAACGTCGGTTAGAGTGGATTAACGAGATATTGCTTATTGCCAATAATAATATTGATAACTAGCTTTTGCCCGTGACTTCGCCCGCGGTAGAGTGGTTTTGAAACGAAATTTTTAATTAATTAATTTAGATTTATATGCCCATGGCTTCGCGCGCGTGGATATCGATTTTTTACAAATCCCATGGGAACCCTGAACTTTTCCGGGATAAAAAGAAGCCTATGTGTTAATCCAGGATATAGGCTATCTTCATTCCAAATTTCAGCCAAATCGGTTAAGTAGTTGTGGCATGATTGATGAACAAACATCCATACATCTTCACAAACTTTCACATTTATAATATTAATAGGATTTCAAATTATAAGGTAAAATGAGGCATAACCGGTTTGTTATTTAGTTTCACACAATAAGAATTTCTCTTACAATTTTTTCCACTAGTTTCATACTAGTGATGTACATACAGTTAATTACTGACTTATTACATTCAAAGTACATTTAAATTTAATTACAGTAGTTACTTTTATGTTAAAACAATTATGATTTGTAGGATTATTATTATTAGAATTTTTGGGCCCGGGACAGCCAATCCAGGGGCCACTGCAACCAGATTTGATCTATTGTAGCCGTACCCGTGTCTGAGTTAGATCTGGTCTCCAAGTCCCACTGCCTGGATGGACAGTAGGATATTCCTGGGTTCCAGTTCTCTTACTTTGCTAGGTGGGATAGATATGTAGGGGTGTGCCTTTTTTCCACTGAAGGTGCGATTTATGTGTAAAATAAATATTTTTTCTTGGATTATATATGTTTTTCATGTCGTATCTGTTAAGCTAATTAGGTAAAATAAGCTTTAGTTTGCATTACCCATTATATTTAATTTACTTTATATTTAATTTTCTTTTTTTTCTTTTTCAGGTTAACCAAGCACAGACAAGAAATCAGCCGAATAGTGCCGTTAAAATTAACTAAATGAAACTTTCAACAAATTATGTTATTATAAATAACACTGTACTGTGATCTCGAGATAGCTTGTAATATAGGATAGTTTTGAAGTTTTGTTATTCTCACATGAATCGTGTTCACATATAGCATATTGTCTGTCTGTTTGTCGTATGAGTGAACAATGAGTTCGGTCAGTAACAACCTACGGCCGCAGCTGCCTTTGCGGCAAATTGACCTGGATCAGGTAATTTTTTTTTAATTTATTATTTTCACTATGCTACTTACTCGACGTGACGCGATCTGTTGTAAATATTGTAATGTATGAGCTATAATAATTTAATTGAAAGACAATCATTTAATGCCATAATTAATTTTGTTTGCTACATTTTTAATTAAAATTAATAATTCAATAAATAGTAGAGCCAACATTGTTTACCAAATAAGATTCGCCTAAAATATTGGAGTTTATAAGTGACATGTATTGCGATTTCTTATTTAGTACCTATTACAACCTGATCCCGTCGCGTAGCATTTTCCTAGCGCGTGCCTAGACCATAGGGTAATTGTTTTTTATGTAAATGGCTGATAGTAAGGTTACAATAGCGGAAGGCTTATAGGATCACTTATTTCTTCGTCCGTCCGTCCAGAACAGCAAATACAGTAGAATCCGTTTATTATGACTCCGCATATATTGACCAACCGCTTATTATGACGTAATTACACAACGAATTTGGTTTTCATATAAAATTCTTTTAACAAAGTCGGATAAAATGACTTCGCTTACAGTGACATGTCGCTTATTATGACCCATTTTTAATAAATTTTGCCCGTTTATAGTGACCGACATGATTCTTTACACCTTCGGCAATGTTCGTTGATTCCCGACAACGTTCGGCACGTGGCTTGTATTTGTTTTGAATCTCAAAAAATGAAAATACGTGCATTTATTACGTGCAATTTTAATTTTTATTCAATATGCTATGCTTCATTATTAAAATAACTATTTATTTACCTAAAAAAAATAAGGTTGGTTTTTTTTCACAAAAATGCTTTGTATGACGTCCGCTTAGTATGACGTGTTTGTCAATTCCCTTCGATGTCATTATAAACGGATTCCACTGTAATAATATGTACAGTACCCTCGGTGCGCCAGTCCGACTCTCAGTTGGTCAGTTGTTTATTTCAAAGAGAAGCATAGTATAAAAACGATGTTACTTTTGAAGACAGCGTGGAGAATACAGCCCTGGCGGTCTATTATGAACTTAATTCCAGCCAAGCTCCAGTGTAAACGTCAAATTCGTATTACCAAAGCGGTCACGTGACACTTTTTAGCCAATCATACGTCGTTCAAAGCCCGATAAATGAATTGCCTGGAACATGAATGGTTTTATAAAAGTTCATAATAGGCCCGCTGTTGTAGGGCTGTGATGCCTGTGATATTACTGCTGTCGTGCGATAAGTACGAGTTAACTACGTGACATTCTATAGTCAAAATGATTGCGTTTACGTTTCGTCAGCCGACACAGTTATCGTTAACTGTTCTCTTTGTCTCACGTAACTGCGGTTTGCACATCGCTAGGGTTGTCGATTGTCGACTTGTTTTCAGGAGTAACCGACCGACGCGACGCGACGTGGCGTATCTTATTACACTCGAAATATTAAAAAAATATTATGGCAAAAAATTTAACGGGATTTTTGTAAATGGACATAACTTTTTTTATTGATTGATTGATTTATTTAAATAAAAACAATATTAAATGTTACCCCAAGGTTACTTTTGGCAATTTCGGAGGCCCTCGGGCGGTTTGAAAACTTCCGACACTCGGGTTGGCCACTAACTCCTCCACCAATCCGCACTAGAGCAGCGTGGTGGAGTATGCTCTAGGCCTCCTCCAGAAGAGAGACCCGTGCCCAGTAGTGGGCCATTAATGGGTTGAAGCCACTTTTGGCAATAAACTGAGGACTAAGAGTCAGAAAGCCAGCAGTAAATTATAGTTCTTCTTCTATTATATACAAAAAAGAACCACCACTTGGCAAATTTTGTGTGAAAATTTTTCGGTTTATTAAAAAATTTAACTATCAATATCTGTTTCTGGTTTTGGAATTTGGGTGTAGGAAAGTTTAAAAGCTTACATATGATACTAAACAAATTTTACTGGCCATTGCAGATAGTGTCAAGAATAGAATGTCTAATAGACTTTTCTTATGGGTAACAATAGTACATTTTATCCTATTATCAATAACAGATCATTAAGCGTAATTGCTTGCATCGGCGTTCCCTTCCTATGACTTCATTCTTCAATAAAAAATACTAAGTTACTAATGTTATCCTGGACTTTATAGCCACTTACCATCAGGTGGGATTGTTGCCAAGGATTAACTTATCACATATATTATAAAAAAAGTTTGTTTTTAAATGTGACAGATGTTTTTTTGACAGCCCTGTTCTTGACCGTATTTCGGCTCTGTACGTCGACGCGGTAAATGTGTGTCTTGTCTACCTCCACAAAGAAGTATTCTATCGATTAAATTAGGATTTTTATTTTTTAATGTAATAATTGATCCGTTTACACAAAAATAAATGTATTAACACACACACACACACATACGTTCAATACGAAACGTCAAAAAATCATTTGAAAATACGCATAAGTATCTTAATTTTAAATAAAAAGTAATATTATGACTATAATTTTTAACACAAAGATACAAATATGCCAAGTATCGTGGAAAATTGTTCAGTGCTCTCTTCGTGATATTTGTAGACATTCAGTCAATAGAAAAAACAAACCTTGGTCCCCGAATCAAACGAATCTCTGCCTACGTTAAAATAAAAATAAACTTTTAATTCAGTTCCCTTACAGTTTTATTATTTGCTCAGACAAAAAAAGATGGGCCAATTTCCAAGCATCTAAATACGGTATGATTCTAACAAAAAAAAAGTTTCGTTCTAATAATACGTCGTCGGGGATACGCGTAGTGCGTACGTTGTTGCTTTATAGTTTATATCATAAGTGTTTGGATACATTGGCGGGATTCCAGCGTGTATTAAAAATATACGACGCCGTCAATGTGCACTCAGCGAAACGCAAAATTCACTTTCATTAGATCTTGAGTTTGCAAGCGCACGCGCGGGGCACAAAATGTAATGTTATAACCCGCGCCATTAAAGAAGTGAATCTAAAATGGCGGTTCGTACTTGTAATGATAGGTAGGACCGGCAGCAAAACAGATAGATAGGTGATAATTTTTAATAGACCTTTGTTATTTGAAAATAAATATTAGAAAGATATTTAAAAATCCGACCAAGTGTTTATCGGAAACGTGAACCGCGGGTTCCGTATTTTCGTATAATATATAAAACCGAACGCCTAATTAGGTTGAGTATGTAATTAAAAATAATATGTAATTAAAAGTAATATTCTATTTTAATATTACATTCAATATTGTTTGAAATTGTTTGGGAGAGATAACAATTAATTAAGAAAGAACGGAGTGCGTTGAGACAGCGTGTAAGCAGATTCAGACAGATCATATTTTTTGCGTGCTGTACCGACTTATTAGACTAAAGACAGTAACGTGCGAGGGAATGATAAGTGCCACCATTTTACATTAGTTTCCTTACCGGCGCAAGTAATACACAAGTAGAACTCCATACAAATGCTCTCGAATGATACACAGACAGAGACACTATTCACGGATATGTAGTCCTTTTTTATACTTGCCTTATTTCGTAAACAATGCAGTCTTCTTAAGGTAATTGTAAATTTTGAAAAATAGTATCAAAACGAAAATAATTAAGGAATTAATAATAATTTAATGTTTTGATTTTAATTCTGTTTGCTATTTTTTTCCGGAAATTCTATGTCCTGAAAAAATATTTAGACGGGATTTTCAAACACTATTACCCCCCAAGATTACTACAATATCAACGTGAAAGAAACATGTCTTTAAATTTATTTTGCAGAATAATGTTGTCATTTATTTTCACGCTCATATATTATTATTTGTACTTATATATGATAATATTTATCGTATTTTTCGTATTCCGTTTCCTTCTATTTCCACTTTTACATTCCATTGAGTACCACTTTCGATGTTCTCTGTTTAAACCAAAGGTCGACTGGCAGATAATGTTTATAGCATTAAGTCCACCTTTTGTACCACTTATCAAACATAAAAATGTTTTTTTTTTCAGATATGGGGCGATCTGCGAGAAGGGATCGAGCAGGTGTACAGACGGGAGTTTATGGCGAAACAGAGATACATGGCGTTATATACGTATCCTTTTAATATTTAAAGTTAGTCGTGTTCTGGACAGGGGCTTGGGCCCCAGTTCTCTCTTTGTTTCTTGGGCTGCAACGGTGATGCCGTTGATGGTACTGACCACAGAGCATATAAAAAAAGGGTAGAATGGCGATAATGCACCGTTCGTATGTGTGGCGTTCAGATATTATATATGTCGCTAAACTAAGGATTCTATTTAAATGATAACACTCAGTTTACAAGTTAACATGCAGAGACGATTCCCGCTATTTCCAGTGACATACATCTCGCTTGACAGCCAGTGTCACCGAGAGACGTCACTCTCAATACGTCACACCTCTCCCTTTTTATTTAATTTACTTTTGTTTTACATCAATTACTTAATTCGTTAGAATTTATTTATTCCGTTCAGCTGAATAAAACTACTTTCTCATTCCAACAGCGAAGTTTGCAAATTGATGAACTCTTACATTATTTTGGATACTTTTTATACTTTACTTCTTTTCGTCTATAAGTTTACATTATGACGTTGTTATTTTTCTTTGTTCCCTCATCTCATCTCCTTTTTTTTTTTTTTTTGCAATATGTTTCGGCATTGACACTTCATGTGAGCATAGGTGATTCGAGGTAACATTATTTTATTATATTCCGCATTGGAGTAGACCTGAAACAGTTGAAATCACAAACGAGAAAATATTTCCTAATTCGGTGCTAATCTGGCGCATAACATGTTTTGTCTACTGACAATTAGTATTAGCATCCGTAGTTAGGGTTCAGTTTTTTTTTTATAATTATATATATATTTTTTTATATATTCCAAGTCATTTTTAAAACCTTAAGAAAATGTGGACCTGAAAATGTAAAATCATTATTAAGGTATATTGTTGTTAATACTATTACACAGAAGTAATAATAGTATTTATAATAAGTACAGAAGGTGAACTCCACAAAATCATTCCAAATAGCGACTCTAGCTCCATCGCAATAAAGTGTAATTCAGGTCGCACAACGCTAATCAAAACGCGTAATGAGTTGCCTTCCTTTCTAAACTATCGCTTATCTTCTCTGGCAATGTCAGGGTTGTCTTTTTTGAAAGAATAAAATTAATCTGAAAGTTTAGTTTAGACATTATGTGTTATATTTAATATGTGTCATAGATTACGAACGTATGACAGCCATTATGAATTTTCTGCATTAGCCAGACATGTCGAACGCGGCATGTACTTGTAACGACATAGCCAAAAGGCGGAGTGCGCTAGGCCTGCTATTACCAACGTCTAAAGCAACGTTGATATACCATTACCACTTTATTCACCATCTGATCTTCGACACATGCATGTCAGTGATGCTCATCTGATAATTATTGTTGACAAGTAAACATTGACAAGGCAAGGCATTACTTCATGAATCTTTTGTTTCCTTGACGGTAGTGAAGCGATTCATCTTAACTCTCACGTTTATTGTTTATCGAGTTAACAGATTACATAACCAATATCATTCAGGCTGATTTTACTGTGGAAAAGGAAATAAGTTACACATGGAACAACTGTGACAGAAAAAGTAAAATATCATAATCCTTTAATAATTTGTCGTCGCATTCTTCGTGAATTAGGATCATCATTGTAGGTAGCCATTTCATCGATTAGAACTCCTCAAATAAAAATCGATTATTTTATTTAACGGTATTGAGATATTTAGTACTTCTTCTGTACATATTTTGTTTCGTTCCTGGACATCATTTTCATGCTTCCAAATGTGTACATAAATGTAATTAATTCGTTATTATCTGAAACTGAACATACTAAAACAAAAATAATTATTTTCAGTGCCCTTTGCGATTTATATGAAATTATAGAGCTCGTTTTCCCACCTCTTCCATCGTAACTCATCGGCGTCGCCGCGCCGGTGCCTCACTTTTTCAAGCGTAGGCTAAGGTTAGTGTTTGCAGTATCTTTATCTGTAAACAAATAGTGTTATAGTCTGTAGTGGGTTCCGGAGGCCTCACTTTTGACCGCTGTCAATAAATTAATGGTTCCAGTTCAAAATATCGATTTCTCTATCACTTCTTCCAGATTCTCTGTTCTTGTTGTCTTGATGTACAATAATTTTTTATTACCATTAAAGGTGTCAGTTTACTACTATTTAGCTCTTTATTAATAGGCCTTGTTGTTAGTACCGATCAACCGAGTCAATCTAATAGTTACATCTACAATAATAGACATCCTCATTATTACCTGACTGACCATGTTGTCTACTACTTGTCTTTATGGCAGACATTCTTGTTAGTGCCGACCAACCAATGTTGTCTATTACTTGTCTTTGATGGCAGACATTCTTGTTAGTACCGACAACCAATGTTGTCTACTACTTGTCTTTGATGGCAGAAATTCTTGTTAGTACCGACCAACCGAGTCAATCTAATAGTTACATCTACAATAATAGACATCCTCATTATTACCTGACTGACAGGGTTGTCTACTACTTGTCTGTGATGGCAGACATTCTTGTTAGTACCGATCAACCAATGTTGTCTACTACTGGCCTCAACTACAACAGAGGCGTTTTGTTAGCACCGTCCATTTTTAGTGGACTACTACTGGCCTCAACTACAACAGAGGCGTTTTGTTAGCACCGCCCATTTTTAGTGGACTACTACTCATGACGCCATTTTTTGTATTAACAAATTCAGATTTGCTAGGAGTATCAATGACATTATATATTCATAGATTAATTTGCTTTACCAAATATATATTTTTAGTTCAATACATCCCAAGGGAATTATTCCAGGATAATGTAATACCCCGAGACAGCGTCTGTCTGTGAGCCAAGTCTCCTCTCCATCCGCATAACCTCCAGCGCGATGGTAATACAAACATTCAAACAGTCTTTTGTCACTACTCAGTCAGTGTCTTTTTTTTTTGTCATTGATGTGTTTATCATTTGGTAATACTTCCTGTACTCTATAATTTAATTCCAATATCAGCTGACAAAGAAACAGGCAAATCATAACTTGGTCTGACATGGTTGCTGTGATATTTGCTTCCACCGTTAATCTAAGTCGGTACCGCTTGCTTCACAGGGAAGCTCACTACCAACACGGTAACAGGAATATCTCACACATTATTGATTTTTCGAGTCCCAAACATATTTGAAACTGGTATCGTATTACCCAACAGACGTTGCTCTGTTTAAATTCCAATTATGTATTTCACTTTTCCTTTAGTAGGTATATTATGTTCACTACATTCAATAACTCTTAGGATTCTCAGTTGGGTAGTGTACTCCATGCCTTACTTTTAAGTTTTAGCTATTTCAGGATCCCAACATCTTTAACAGTTTAGCTGGACCCTTAGTATTCCACATCGGGTACTCAAGATCTCAAATTTTATATATCGAGAGTGTGCATCATACATCATACACTCGTGATGTGTTAATATGTATTTATCATAATATACATTAGACATGGGTCGGTACGCGTTTTCGTAATACCGTAACTATGTATTGGTATTGTTGCCGATAAAGGGTTTTAAAACTGTTTATTTTAACAACCATTTATTGAAACGTTCACTCGGTTTATCTGGTATCATCGGTATTCTCATATTCTCGGTATTGTCGGTATACGAATCTATTTCTGTTATTATAATATTTTGGTATCTATTTCTATATTTTTTTAATATTAATACCAACTTCTATAAGTCCTTAAGCTAATTACTATAGTTATTGCAATAGGAATAAAGGCGATATCCTGTTGCATTTAAAATATTAAAAAGCATGTATAAATATTATTCACTGTTTGGTTTGGTTGCTGCTCAGTCTCGCTCTCTCCTCTTACTCTTCTACTCTCCTCTCGCTCTAACATAGGTGTCTTATTGTGTCACGTTCGTATTATTTCGGCAGCGCTTGAGTCTGTCCCTCGGGCGTAATCGGAATACCTGACCTCGCAATACCTTGTATTCACGAATAAATGGTTTCTCTCAATAAACAGTTTTTTGAGCACCAGATACCGTATTTGTGGTGTTATATAAATAAATAGTTTTTGAAACTATTTATAGTTTTTACTGCCCATGTCTAATACACATTACACTGATAGCTTCCTCTATTTGAGCGCTCCAAAACTTCTACAGTTTAGCAATTACATTCTGTAGTGTGTGTGTGAACACTAGATACTCCACATTAGCAAGTCCAGAACTTTACTAGTCCATACCTATTTTTGTGTAACAACCAACTTTGAACCATCCCAAATATTTAAATATAAAAATATTCAAATAGGTTCAATCAACCATTTCCATTTTTTTTTCAATTAAGGTATAAATCATAAAAAGTTTATTTGTCACAATTTCCCAATAATACTGCAATCATAGATTTATTTATGGAAAATACAACATACAGTCGCTAGCGTAATCCACAAAGTTGGTCAACGCCATCTATTAACATTATCGTAGTTTCAACCTGATATCTAAGGTTATAATAACAAAATAATGATGTCACATAACCATAATTATGGAGTGAGGGAAATATTATTCACCCTCTTAATTTTGTTAACTTATACATGAACTGTTACTCGGTTACCAATGTTAAGATTGCCAAGCCTGCTGTTCATGGATCTCATTATTCCCAATCATGTCATGTTTTCAGTAATGTTTCAATTTATTTCTGCTATTTTTGTTATCTTGACTATACAGAGACAACAACAATAAATAATTAAACATGTGTATTTTCAGTCATAAATCAGCTCTTGTATTGTGGTGACTGCTTTTCCAATAGATGTTGTTATGTACCTACATATTATTTATTTGTTTATTTATTTATTTATTATTACTATTTATTCATGAATTATGAATTTTGTTTCCTGTTGATCAGTGCAAGTAGATATGTTGCTTGCTAACATATCACCATAATTTTAATGTTCTATTTTATATACATAGTTAAATTTTTCATATTATGTCACTAACAGTCTGTGATCCAAAAATTAATCTTATTCTAGCAGTACAATTCTAACACTGCAAAATATTCCTTTTTAACAAGGTTCAGAAGTCACCATGACATACAACATTCATTTGAATGGAGAATAATAAATAAGGAGACTATTTATAACACTGTAAAATTTTATTTTAAATTGTGCTATTAATAATAATACCAACACATGTCCAGTTATATTTTTGAAGTCAGTATTATTACTTGTTTAACCTTGCAGGTAAACTTTGTTTAAATATGTGTTAGTTGAACACCAATAGATTTGCTGACAAATACATAATAACAATAAATACCTCCGTCTCACTTTATTTATCTTTGCAGATTATTATCAATGTGTAATAAGTATGTAGTTTCCCTGGAAACCTATGTCATACCTGATGATTTATATATGATAGGAGAGTGACAGGTAATATTTCCACATTTCCTACAATACAAGGACTGATTATGTTAAATCACTCGTACTGAAGTTATTCAATTACATAGATTATACTTTTGTTGAATCTTTGTTTTTTCTCAGAGACGTGTTCCCTTATTTATGAAGTTTTTGTTTTTCAGTAGCAATATCTCACAATTTTTTTCGGTAAATCAATAAAAATAATTAATATGATTCCAGTGTGACCTTACCTCACAATTGAAGATGTCATTTGATAAATTAACCAGGTAAACAGGTACTGGTTGTACCTGTATGGTTGTACTGGTTGTAGCATGAATAATATTCATTTATCTTTTCGATTGACAATGTATGGTTGAAAGAACTTACCAGGATTCAGGCATAGAATATACATGTTCCATAGGTAAGTTGTGCTATCGTTTGTTTTCAAGCAATTCTTCGATATTGGATCACTACTCACTTGTTCACAATCGGAGATTAATTATTATCAATTTATGGAATTTTTAGGTTAATATTGGCACCACGCGTAGATGCGGTTTCCCCGTGAAAGATCTGAAAGCCACCGTTTTTTCTTCTTTTTTTTTTATCCTCGTCGCCATGTGTGGCGTTCAGATATTATATATGTCGCTAAACTAAGGATTCTATTTAAATGATAACACTCAGTTTACAAGTTAACATGCAGAGACGATTCCCGCTATTTCCAGTGACATACATCTCGCTTGACAGCCAGTGTCACCGAGAGACGTCACTCTCAATACGTCACAGTATGAAAAGCGGAATAGCAGATCTTGCTCAAGTTTAAGTGAGACGACATGAAAAGCGCCAGCTTTCGATTAAAAACTAATCATTAAAATCGGTTCTATTATTTAGTGTTAGCTGCCCTGCTGTAATGACGTAATATCTAGACAGCTCGGTGTTTCTTCTGAAAGGTGATATGCAACTCGTAACGCTGTAATATACACTGTGGTTTTGTTATTTGCTATAATTATTATATTGTTATGTATTATATATATTGTATGATTATCGATGCGCAACCATACATGAGCATCAAGGAAATATTTTGTTGTTGTTGTTATATTATACTTTGCTTTGCCAATCACCATGGCAAACGTTCATTAGGATTCTGTGTTTCGCGGGTGGCATGGACTACACTGGGATATTATACCCACGACTGTTACACTGTTATACGAAATATATACATTAATTTGTAACTCCGCGAATTGAACCTGGGACATTACATTACAGGCGGTGTAACTAAGAGTGACATCTATAAAACGAACTTACGCCCCAACTCAGAGTCACTAACGGTTAATACAAAATTTGTATGGCGATTCTTTACTAAGGAGCGATTTAAGTAACTGTTAATGTGAGTTGGGGCGTTAGACTTTGCTCGGACAACATTCTTTACTACATAACTGACACTGTTAATACAAAAAAGTTAAAAAGTCACATAAAGCGGCTTATATTAAGGTTTATTTAGGACCATTGAATTATTTATTTATTTTTCCACAATAAATGTAAACATAACTTGTTCATTTAATTTAAACCTAACACGGTTTATAGTTTACACGTTGTAAATAATCTATGGCCGTTCTGCGAAATACAGCAGATATCGAGTAAAATAAGTCTAGATCTGGGTTCCAAGCCAGGATCCTATTGAGCAAAGTTAATTATGGATTCTACTGTACCTATCCAATAATATTAAACTACAGATACGTTATGCCCTTACAAATCAACCAAAAGATCTGTTCCGACCGAGCTACAACACACACACGTTTATCTTTTGTTTCACTACACCAATCACTATTACATTGGTAAATTATGTAAAAGGGACGGCACTACTAAAACCATAAAAATGAAAAAGACAGCTAGACGGCCTCACTCAGAGGCAGCTATCAACTGTCTGAATTAAAATCGCTACACTTGTCTAAATTCGACTGACATCCATCCATGACTGCCATCTTGGCATATCTTCCTATGAAGTTTCCTCAACGGTCATCAGTCACGTATATAACTACTGCACCTCGGTCCACCACCAGAGCGCCGCGCCGTCCGGCAGTCGCGGCGGCAGCACTAATGGCAGCAGAAACCCTGCTGGGTTCGGCAAGAGAAACCCTGTGAGTTCACCTTTATATTTACAGGTTGATATGATATGGGGGAACAGCGGACCTATTATGAACTTTTATAAAACCATTCATGTTCCAGACAATTAATTTCTCGGGCTTAACGACGTATGATTGGCTAAAAAGTGTCACGTGACCGCTTTCGTAACACGAATTTGACGTTTACACTGGAACTTGGCTGGAATTAAGAGTTCATAATAGACCGCAATGACTTCCTGGATTTTGTATGCTTGCCAGTATGTACTCATCATATTATAGGTTGCAAATGACCAGCCCATCTTCTGATATAGTAAGAGTGTGCATAGGAATTGTTTGAGATAATTCCTCTATCTCCGTTTCTCCATTGAATGACACGACCCATATATTGTATCCATCCTTTTGTCGTGAACATCCCGCCGGTACGGACGACGTGTTTGCCTCGTCATTCGTTATGCGCACCACGACGGACTGGAATAGCTTGCCTGCGTCGGCGTTACCGCCTGCCTATGATGTCTTCAAGAAAACAGTGAATAGGCTTTTATTAAGTTAGTGCGTTTACCATAATGGACCACATTCTTAATTACCATCAGGTGGGATTGTGGTCATTAACTTATTTTTAGTAAAAAAAACTTACTGAATTGTGCATGACCGTACCTTGAGAGCATAACAGGTGACCTAAGACTTTGTATGCTTACCAGAATTTACCCATATTTGTCTATTAAAATTCATGTTTCTTATGTCCTAATAGGGCGTCTGCCTTTTAGCCCACCCAAGATCAAATTTAATCAAATAAATTGTAATAAATATAAGTTTTATTTTTAAAAGATGTGCTGTGGAGTTTCTTTACGGCATTTCTTCTCCTCCATGACAAAGCACCTTTCCGAAAAGCTGGTAGATTTAAAAAAATGACGTGCATAAGAGTATCAGTGATCTACATGAATAAAAGATTATTTCATTTCATTTCATTTCAAATCTGATTTGCTTCTCTGCCCCAAAAAATTATAGGATGGAGTGATGAGTTCATTGACCCGTTATTGACAAGTGGAAATCGTTACCTTTCAGACCGGACAAGTACAAGGCGGCGCACAGTTGGTTGGATTGGAGCTGTACAAGAGATTACGGGAGTTTCTGAGGATTTACCTAATCAATTTACTTAAGGTAAGGCTGGGTCTCTTTTTAAGAAATGAGAGTGTTGGATCTATATTCTATACCAATCTGCTCTTAAGATGGTGGTAGCTTTTTGTGACCTATGGTTCTTCGCTTGCCTGACAGTACCTACCTTATGTCCATGGACGATGGCCACTTACCATCAGGTGGATCGTCAACTCGAATGTCGAGTAGTTATAAAAAAAGAAGTTTTGGAGGATGTATAGAGCATTTCACTTTGAATGCTTTGTATTATAAACTAGTGGATAATAATTTTACAGAGTAATGCCACTATTGGCGCGAACACCAGGTATGTGTTGCTATGCAAAAAAAAAGTGGAAAAAGTATATAACAAAATCGAAAATGTGCCTAATGCATTGTTTTAATGATCTCAAACCATCTTAGCATTATTGCCTTTCAAATGAAACCCTTTTGGGGCATATTGGTTGGATGCTTGCAATTCTATAAAGGACATCTGTATGAACATTTTTTGTGTTTTATATTTACTAACTGTGCCGCGCGGTTTCGCCCCCGTTAATTTATGGAAAAAACTAACTACTTAAATATATGATGTTATATAGCCTTCCTCGATAAATGAACTATCAAATCCAAAAAGAATTTTCCAATTCAAACCAGTAGTTCCTGAGATTAGCGCGTTCAACCAAAGAAACTCTTCAGCTTTATAATATTAGTATAGATTATTGCAAATATCTTCCAAAATTAATCATGTAGACACAACCAACGTAATCAAGCGATGTTATTTCCCCCTATTATAAAACTGGCATAAAGTATTTTGCTATCTTCGTCACATAAAGAAATCGTTGGAGATTTGTAACAGTAAAATTCCTTTACAGAATGGAGCCGATTTGATGGGAGAAGATGTACTGGCATTCTACACAAAACAGTGGGAGGAGTATCAGTTCTCTTCTCGCGTCCTCAACGGAGTCTGTTCCTACCTTAACAGGCATTGGGTGAAACGGGAATGCGAGGAAGGGAGAAAGGTACGTTTCTTCTCTTATCTTCTTTTTTGAAATTTGTAGGTCTGCATTTTTTTAGAACTGCTTTTAATTAATAACGCTTCTATATCTAATAAGAATTTTATAGTGCGTCGAATAAATGTGAAGATGTGTCAATTAACTCAATCCATCTTATCGTAGAGTGTCAATGAACGTAAGTTCGTTGTTATTCATTGTTTTAGATAAAGGTGTAGATAGAACACGTGATCATACTTCTTTATATTCAGGTGCTTTGTCCAGCAATACATTAGCACTTATAACGACACGAGAGGCTAACTAAACGTAGAAATTCCCACGTCATTATCAACAACTTTATAATCAGACAAACGTATCACAATGACAATCGAAAACAATAATTATGTTATCGTTTCCCCCGACTTAACATCTTTTTTGCTTCTAAAGTTTATCAGAAAATAAAAGGTAATCTATCATAATGGTAAAAATATACTATCTGAAATCTGTACTAAAAAAATAAATATACTATCTTAAATAATTTCAACACAATTTTAATTGTTAACTACAATTAGCGAATAATTCACTATTTTGAGAAAGAAATTTAAAAAAAGACACTAAAAATTTTAATAAACATTAAAAAATCAAATAGGGCAACACCCTCACATAAAGTAGGGTAAGTTGGGGCAAAATATGACAGATAAGATAAATTGAAATACTGGAAATGTTTTATTGCTTATGTCATATTGTGCCCCACCGTACTCTATTACAGATAAGAAAGTATTGCCCTATCAGATTTTTTATGTTTATAAAAATTTTTAGTGTCTTTTTTAAAATTTCTTTCTCAAAATAGTGAATTATTCGCTAATTGTAGTTAAAAATTTTAATTGTGTTGGAATTATTTAAGATAGTATAGTTATTTTTTAGTACAGATTTCAGGTAGTATATTTTTACCATTATGATAGATTACCTTTTATTGTCTGATAAACTTTAAAAGCAAAAAAGGTGTTAAGTCGGGGGAAACGATAACATAATTATTGTTTTCGATTGTCATTGTGATATGTTTGTCTGATTATAAAGTTGTTGATAGTGACGTGGGCATTTCTACGTTTAGTTAGCCTCTCGTGTCGTTATAAGTGCTAATGTATTGCTGGACAAAGCAACTGAATATAAAGAAGTATGATCACGTGTTCTATCTACACCTTTATCTAAATCAATGGATAACAAAGAACTTACGTTCATTGACACTACGATAAGATGGATAGAGTTAATGATAAAATTAAAAATCAATTGTACATAAACATTTTGGTAATTGAAATCGTTTAATGCATGACGTAGACGAGATTCCTTAACTTATCCCGGGGAGTTATTATTATTGATGTGAAACATCTATAGGCGAGGGGTAAACCTGATTTTTGGCGCGGTGAGTGGCGACGCTTCGCCGCACTATATTATTATGGTAGGGCAATATGAAAAAAAAATATAATAACACAATGTGGGTAATCATAAATAAACTTAGTTTGATAGGCTGTAGCATACAGTAGGACAAAACTGTCATCATTTTCTGGACACAATTCGTAATATTGTGTTTTTTCATCATGCCATATTTAATTCCTGTCATAATCTGTACTTTTATGCCTATTCGTTGCATAAAATAATTTCGATGTTTCACATCTGCTAGCCGTCCCATGACGGCTCACATTTTTTTATTATTAGTATTAGTAGTACTGGATACACCCGAATCGAAATGCCCCTCATCTAACGGTACCCGGTTCCAATGCTGTATACATATATATATATATATATATATATATATATATATATTATAGAAATTTTATATATATCATGAATAATATATTTATATTATTAACTTGTATTTATATGTATATATTTTAGTCTTCTTGTTCTCTTTCTTGCCACCTGCCACAAATTTCTCGCCATCACCCTGGGTTGACTGGTAGAGAATGCCACTAGGCATTAAGTCCGCCCATGTATAACCTGTTCATAGGTGTTACAAAAAGAATAAATAAATAAATAAATAAATGCCTATAACCTCGGCGTATCTGTTGCAGACGCGAGTTAGACGTGTGGCGCAAGACAATTTGCCTACACTTAACGATCGATTATAATATTGATTGAATGTATCGATAGCTGTTACTGTTAAATTGGTATCGATGTCTATATAAAAAATAACGCTTCACACTCATAGCCCCACTAGGATTCCCTGTATCGTGGGTACCATGGACAACACACAAGACAAGGACACTCACACTCAGACCGAGAACAGAAATTCAAACTCATCATTCAAATTTCCGCCTCGCTGGGAATCGAACCCAGGACCCTTGGCGCGGCGATCCGGCATGGTAACCATTACGCCACACGGGTCGTATATGAATGATGCTGTTATTGATGTTCCGTTAGTTGTGTCGATTTTTAGGGATTTCGTTGATTTTCGCTGTCGCATCACTAGTTACAATATGCATATGCAAGAGTTGTGCGTCGTCTCGATTTGCTCGATTCTCGAATCGATTTTATAATCGTTACTTTTAAGAATGTTTTAATATTCAAATTAGGTATATTGTATGTTTGTGGAATTTATTTTAATAATATAATAAAAAAAACAAGTGTTGATTAAACTTTTAGATATCATTATCTAAAAGTTTACTACGGAATGGACAAATTAAAAAGGCTTTTAATAAAAAAATCATCATGTCATTCAAGTGTTATTTATTTCATTATTCATACCGTTATACTACATCTTGAATTATACGAGTGTTTCTTATGTTGTTGTTATTTCTTATTTAATTGTTTCTTATTTCATGCTCTTCCTTTTAGGGGATATACGAGATCTACCAACTGGCGCTAGTGACTTGGCGCGACAACTTGTTCAAGTGCTTGAACAAGCAGGTGACGAATGCGGTGTTGAAGCTGATTGAGAGGGAACGCAACGGCGAAACCATCAACACACGACTTGTGTCTGGGGTGAGTGGCAAGTTTGTTGTAAGATTGGTCCAAGTTTTATAAGGTTGGTCCAAGTTTGTGGTAATTTTGGTCCAAGTTCATTGTGTTTGGCAAACTTCCGGCTCGAAGGACCATAAATAAAATTGGTAACGGAATTTGGTTTTTTGTGTCAGGAAGATGGTAATAGTCACTGACACTTGTGAATATTGGTTGCGACATGCGTTGCCGACGCGTTGAAAGCTTAAAATGAAGATGTCATTGTGAGTAAATGGAAAGCTGAGACCTTAAGGTCCTTCTTTCTTTCTTCTCTCTTCGGAGCGACGGTGGTCACCTCCCATCAGCTTACGCTTTAGACTATTAAGTTGTATTTGAAAAATAACGAAAACGCTTTTATCGAAGCCACCTTCCGGCTTCATCATCAGGCTTTCTCGAATTACCAATGTTATAACATTTCGGTAAAGATTATTAATTATTAACGATTATTAATTACAGATTATTTATTTATATATTACTAGCTGACCCGGCAAAATTCGTATCGCGTTTTTTTCTAAAATAAAAGTAGCCTAAGTTACAGACAGACAGATTCATTTTGAATTCATTTATTTGTATAGATATAACATATTAAATATCACTGTCTCCAGGTAATCAACTGCTACGTAGCCCTGGGTCTGAACGAGGAGGAACCATCGGCTCGAGGTCAGAACCTCGTCATCTACAAGGACACCTTCGAAGCGGTGTTCCTTGAGGACACCGAGCGGTTCTATACGAGGGAGAGCACTGACTTCTTGAGGAATAATCCTGTTACCGAGTATATGATTAAGGTAGGTAATGTAATGTTGGCTTCAGTCCATTGATGGCCTATTACTGAGCTGTACTCTCCTCTTGAGGAGGTCTATAGCATACTGCTGTCCTGCTGATATCACACTATTATAATAATTTTATATAATAATTTCAAAGTATATCTTTGATTCACACTAAATGGCTCTGGAAGTAAACGAAATTCAAAGTTCAAATATTGTTATTCAAAATTGGTTTGGTTTACAAACACTTTTTGAAAGTCATGCAAGCTACGACAATGCTTCATCACGGCCCTACTGTGAGAGGGCCCGGGAGAAGAAGCAGCAAGAAACTACTGGGGTGTTTTTAAACACACTTCCGAGCCTAAGGGGTGTGTTTTTTCTTTCACGCGTTCCTTTATTAGTGTGTTTCGCCTCACCTCACCTCATGTCACCTAACCACACCTCACCTAACCTCAGGTAGATAGCGGTCAAGCATCAACCTATAAAGTAAAAAAGCATGTAAAACATATATTATAAACATGTATTATATATTTATTTATTATTTATTATATATTTATGTTATTATAGGTATTTATGTATGTCTGTGTATTTGTATGTATTCTTGTTATATAATTACTTAGTCTGCAGATTTTATTAATCATATAATATATCTAATATATCTCATGTTAACACCTGCCATCAGCTATTTCCACATCCACCCAGGGTTGACTGGTGGACAATGCCATTAGGCATTAAGTTTGCCCTTTGTTTCTTATTTTTAAGAGGTGACATTAACATGTAAATAAATAAATATAACCGTACCTTCCAGGCGGAACAACGACTCCAGGAGGAGCAGCGCCGTGTCCAGGTGTACCTGCACGAGACTACCATGGACCGCCTGGCCAAGACCTGCGACCGGGTGCTGATCGAGAAACACCTGGAGATCTTCCATTCGGAGTTCCAGGTTGGTGATGGCTGAAGGTTCAACCCATTAACGGTGATATTCACTCATGAGATGGCCTAAGCATACTTCACTATGCCCGTTGCGAATTGAAGGATGGTTGGAGGGGAATGGATGATTTATTAGTCACATTTTCTTTAAATTTAATCTTGTATATCTGTACCATTATCGGTCCACACAAGGTACTCCAGACCATATTATATAATATATAATACGGGTAGTCCTATAGTAAAATGTGTTCAATCCACTAGTAGTAGATTTTCCAAATACTAAAAAAATAAGTAAAATAAAATAATAAATATCTATTCATCCTCTGTTCTAGAAACTGCTAGACGACGACAAGAACGAAGACCTGGGTAGGATGTATGGGCTGGTGGCTCGCATCGCAGACGGACTGTGCGAACTGCGCCGCTTGCTCGAACACCACATACACGCGCAAGGGCTGCAAGCGATCGACAAGTGTGGAGAGTGTGCGCATACCGTGAGTATAATGTAGAGTTAATAAAGGAAAAAAAAAGAAAAAAAAAATTGGTAATAAACAAAAAAATGGGGAGGGGGTCGGGGGGCGAAGTATGGTATAAAAAAGGGTTTACTCTGTGTTGGAGCTAGTAATGAAAAAAAGTTTTTGTGGGGGGTTGGTGAGTGTGCACTGTGCGTATAACGTGAGTATATTAGAGAGTTAAAAAAGAAAAAAAATTGCTAACAAAGAAAAAAATTTGAGGGAGGGGTCGGGGGCGAAGTATGGTAGAAAAAGGGAGTACTCTATGTTGGAGCTAGTAAAGAAAAAGTTTTTGTGGGGGGCTCGGGGGGCAAAGTATGGTAAATGTTTGGTCTTAAATTTATGTACGTGTGCCATGATTACCCTATGTCTCTTAAATATAAAAAGCAACATAAGAAAAAAATATTTGGGGAATTGGGGGCGACATACGGTAGACATTGGTCTTAAAATTTTTAACTTGGAGTTTCTTTGAGACACCAAACATTTTAAATGTAAAGGGTACTCACAAGATTTATAGTTTAAGCTCACGACGAATATTCGAAACGACCATGACAACTGGAAATATCGGTTTGAAATACATAAATCGTGACTATTCCATCGCAGTCAATTTTAGAATAACTTATCTTACACTAAAATATATTTACACGTGCCTATCAATAAATCAATCGACTTGTAAAATTAACTACCTACTTTATTTACGAGAGAGTGAATTGTAGCTTTCCACAACACAGAAAAGCCTAGTATGGGAGCTAGTGACACTGAGTTTATTGTAATTAAAATGTAATGCAATCTCATTATTTTCATTTTTAATAATTTCCAGGACCCCAAAGTATACGTATCGACAATTCTCGAGGTGCACAAGAAATACAACGCGCTAGTGTTGGTCGCGTTCCACAACGACTCGGGATTCGTGGCTGCGTTGGACAAGGCTTGCGGGCGATTTATTAACAGTGAGTAGTTCGTTTGATGTTTGAACATGGTGTTTGATGGGTGAACATGGTGTGCAATTTGTGAACATGGTGTTTGATGTGTGAACATGGTGCGCAATGTGTGAACATGGTGTTTGATGTGTGAACATGGTGTGCAATGTGTGAACATGGTGTTCAACAACAATAAAACTCTTTGTTATACACCAAAATACAGTAATAACATTCAGTCTATAGATTAAGTGGTACAACAGGCGGTGTTATCGCTAAAAAAGCTATTTCTTTCATTCAACCTTAGAGAAGAGAACTGTTAAAGAATGAGACAAAGTAGTGGTGTACGAGTGCTTTATAAATAAATACAGATAGATAGTGTTATAAAAGTAATGAGAAAAAAAAAGTAATTATAGCGAAGTGGTCTGTAATCTTATAGCGAAAGAAAGTACGTTTTAATTAACCTTTTAAAAGTATTTATAACTTGAGCGCGTCTAAACTGTGAACATGACGTTTAATGTGTGAACATGATGTTCATTGTGTGAACATGATGTTCATTGTGTGAACATGGTGTTAATTGTATGAACAACTGGTTGCTTTAGTATAATAACATAATAATGTTCTCCACCAGGCAACACGGTGACAAAAGTGGCCAATTCCTCATCAAAGAGTCCGGAGCTGCTGGCCAAGTATTGTGATATACTGCTGAAGAAGTCCAGCAAGAATCCCGAGGAGGCTGAGCTGGAAGACACACTTAATCAAGTGGTAAGTTGGTAGTAACCAACTCTTTCCAATATTCTGTCTGTCCGTCTGTCAAATTCACACTAGGCAATAAGTTCTGCACAGGTTAGAGAACACCTATTTTTGTAATAGATATAAGTTTTATTTTTAAAAGATGTGCTGAGGAGTTTCTTTACGGCTTTTCTTCTCCTCCATGACAAAGCACCTTTCCGAAAAGCTGGTAGATTAAAAAAATGATGCATAAGAGTATCAGTGATACCTACATGAATAAAATATTATTTCATTTCATTTCATTTCACACACATAATATACATAGGATTACATTACAGGAAATATTTTAAGTAAAAAAATAACAGATAAAATCTGTCCTATTTTCTAATGGACATGATGTGTTTGTTTGCCAAGTTTATTAAAATAATGCAAATAGAAATCCGTTCAGTAGATTTTGCGTGAAACAGCAATAAAAATCTATAAAACTTTTACAGTTTAGATTATTAGTACGATGAAGGTTGAACCAAATAAGACTCATCTATAAAAATGGAGTACAGCTAGTCCTATTAATTAATTTAATTATAATATTATAAATGTGAAAGATTGTGAAGATGTTTGTATGTTTGTTCCTCAATCACGCCACAACTACTTAACCGATTTGGCTGAAATTTGGAATGGATATAGCCTATACCCTGGACTAACACATAGGCTACTTTTTATCCCGGAAAAGTTCAGGGTTCCTGCGGGATTTGTAAAAAATCGATATCCACGCACGCGAAGCCACGGGCATATCTAAATTAATTAATTAAGTTTTTCGTTTCGAAACCACTCTACAAAAGCAAAGCAATAGGCAAAAGCTAATCTATACTAATATTATAAACAGGAAAGATTTGATTGTTTGTTTGTTTTGAATAGACTGCGAAACTACCGAACCGATTTGAAAAATTCTTTCACTGTTGGGAAGCTACATTATCCCCGCATGACATAGGCTATATTATATTTTTTTTTCTGTTTTTCCCGAAGCGAAGCAAGGGTGATTGCCTAGTAGGTATATAAATTGAAGACATTGACAACCATTATTTAACTTATGTTGATATTTTCAGATGGTGGTATTCAAATACATAGAAGACAAGGATGTGTTCCAGAAGTTCTACAGCAAAATGTTGGCCAAGCGGCTCGTCCAACACATGTCGGCTAGCGATGACGCTGAAGTGAGTGCTTTGTTTACTTTCTTTGTTGGTCGGCAACGCATCGGTGATGCCTATGTGTGCCGTACATGGGCGAGGCCTAAATGGCCTATCAGATGGATTGTCAGTTCGTTTGTTGAGTAGTTATGTATATAACTAGTTTCATGATAGAACGTTTTTGTTTCATGTACTGCATGCCTAATTTTTTTGCCGACTGTACATTAATAAATATTTATTTTCCTAACTTATATTGATGGATGCTTATCTATACTAATTTTATAAAAAGGAAAGATTCGATTGTTTTTTTGCATTGAATATGCTCGGAAACTACCGAACCGATTTGAATAATTCTTTTACTGTTGGGAAGCTACACTATCCCCGGGTGACATATGCTATATTATATTTTTTTTACTATTTTTCTCGAAGCGAAGCGAGGGCGATTTCCTAGTGTCTAATATACCTAAGTAGGAATTTAAGTTAGGTTTAGTAAAATTAAATTTGCATGCCTTATATGGTGGAATGAGGAGGACATAATATTATGATAACCTAATTTTAAGACATTTTTATATTCCCACTTGAGAAAATAAATAAATTTGAAATTTGATATGTGAAGCCTTACCACCAAGCGGGCCGGGTTCTATCGCCTCTTACGATACGCTTAAATACGACTAAAAATAATATGAGCATTTTCATTAACACAGTATATTTTTTCACAGGCCTCAATGATCTCAAAACTAAAGCAAGCGTGCGGATTCGAGTATACTAGCAAATTACAACGGATGTTCCAAGTAAGTATTTTTAACGGACTTCAAAAAAAGGAGGAGGTTCTCAATTCGACTGTATTTTTTTATGTTTGTTACCTCAGAACTTTTGACTGGGTGAACCGATTTTGGTGATTCTTTTTTTAATCGAAAGCTGGTGCTTGTCATGTGGTCCCACTTAAATTTTAGCGGGATCTGACAATAGCATCCATGAGAAAACCATACAAGTCTTAGCATTAAGTATATGCGCGACAAATGGACGAATAACTCAATATCACGCCAACCGATTTCGATGATTCTTTTTTTATTGTTATTGGAAAGGATGTAGAAATTTTAGATTATAAACTAGTTGTCGCCCGCAGCTTTGCGCACGGAAATTATGTTTTAACTTATTCAAACTTTTATTCTCTTTTCCCGGGAAACCTTTTAATTTTCCGGGATGAAAAGTTATCTAAAATATGATCCAGGGTATCAGTAACAACTTTACCAATTTTCATCGAAATCCGTTCAAGGGTTTTTATGTGATGACAGACAAACAGACATTTTGAGTTTTGACGTGTTATCGTCTATTAAAACGGAACGCCGGCTGCACACACGATAAATCATGACTCATCTGTCGCGTTCCGCGAGCGAGCGAACAATAGAGAAAGCGCCATCTACGAACAAAACTATGTACACAATTAAGTCAGAAAGGAACTTGCTGAAAAAATAGTTTAGTTCAGGAGTTCTAGATGGCGTTGTAGTATAAAGATAAAAGTTTCTAATTATAAGTTAATTTCCACAGATAATATTATATTCGAGCACTACTTCATCAATGTTTTGTCATGACGTTGTCACGTTAAACTACCGTCCATAAACCGACTTTACAGACAACCATTTTTATTATAGTATACTATATAGATAGATGAATAATGTATAATATACTCGTAATGTAATTCCCAGGACATAGGCGTGTCAAAGGACCTGAACGAGAACTTCCGCAAGTACATGGCGAACAGCAACGAGGCGCCGCTGCATATCGACTTCAGCATCCAGGTGCTGTCGTCCGGCTCCTGGCCCTTCCAGCAGTCCTCCTCCTTCCAGCTGCCCACTGAGGTGCGTACACAGACTACACCACACCACACGACACCACAATTACACTGTACGACATCGACACGACACTGATACGACATCGATACACACTTACACAGACTATACGACACTACAGTTACACTGTACGACATAGGCACGACACTGGTACGATATCGATAATACAATTCCCCTCATATGAGATGGCCCTCTTTCTACTCTATCCTCCATGCTATGTAAATAACGCTAAATAAATAACGCTTCACACTCATAGCCCCACACTAGGATTCCCTGTGTCGTGGGTGCCATGGACAACACACAAGACAAGGACATTCACACCCAGACCGAGAACAGAAATTCAAACTCATCATTCAAATTTCCGCCTCGCTGGGAATCGAACGCAGGACCCTTGGCGAGGCGATCCGGCATGGTAACCATTGCGCTACACGGGTCGTCGGGTGTATAATTATACGTCTTTCCCGTGGAGTATAGAGGTAGAAGGAGACCCATCTCATATGAGGGGAAAGTTGAAAAAGTGTCCAGCTGTTTACAGAAAATAGAGGTTCCAATAATGGCCATTCGTATGGCGCTAGTGTCCGACAAATAGAGCGATATGAACATAGCTGTTGTAGACGGAGTGAAGTTTGCTTAGTTATGACACCGTAATGAATGGCGCTAGTGTCTGAGAAATAGCGATATGAAAATAGCTGTAGATGTGTTGTAGATCGCACCGCAGTGCTACCCGTTATTGGACGCGTTTTTAACCGACTTCAAAAAAGGAGGAAGTTCTCAATTCGACTGTATTTTTTTTATGTTTGCTACCTCAGAACTTTCGACTGGGTGAACCGATTTCGATGATTCTTTTTTTATTGGATGTACTTCATTTGAAGTCGGTTCTTTTTTTGTTAAAATGTTAGATTATTACGGACACTTCATACACAGAGATGGCCCTCCTTCTGTTCTATCCTCCATGGTTTTTCCACAGCACGGTTCCACATTGTTTTAGCATAGATAATATGTACCAACATTTGTTTTCAGTTGGAGCGCTCGGTGCACAGATTCACGACGTTCTACTCGTCCCAGCATTCGGGGCGCAAGCTCAACTGGCTCTACAACATGAGCAAGGGCGAGCTTGTCACCAACTGCTTTAAGAACAGGTATTATGGTGTTGAATAGCGGTGGTATTTTGCAGAATAGTGGGTTTTTAGATATAGCCGGCAAACGACCTAACATTCCACTATTCCACTGCCGTATTCTGGGAAGTAATGACATACGGCAAACTTAAGGACAATGTTGAATTTAACCATCCACGCATACTTCACGCTGTGTACATGATTAAACCAATTGATACGGTGTTCGGTGGTTGAAAATAAAAAAAAAGTATTTTAATCACCGATCCTTTAATCTTCACAAAAAAAAATAAAACATGAGAGGTGTCAAGGGACACCCGGATGGAACGAAGTTCCTTTCGATTTAAGTATTGTTTTGTTGTACAGCGCCATCTCTGTAAAACTCTGTGAATCACTTCAAAAAAAGTGTCGTTATTCGTAAAATCAAAAAGTGTCGTAATTTTCCGTCTAGCCCCCTTTCACAACGCGCGATAAGGAACTTCGTTCCAATAATATTATGGGTCGTGAGATCGATATGCCCGTCTGGTTTCACCGGTCGCAGCGGTACTCCCCTGATGCTCCCCAAGGATATTTTAAAATTAAAAGGATCGATTCGTGGTTAGATTGTGCGTGTTGCGTATGCACAGAGACGTGCGTATCACCGAGGCGCTGCCGTGGACTGCTCGTCCATCTAACCCAGCGGCGAGTGCGGTTCGAGAACGTTCCTATTGTATCACGAATAGAAGTGCTACGGCGTTATATTATTTAATTTATTTATTTTTGAGTTATTTTAATTATTTACCTAAATTTTATCGCAATTTAATTACATTATGTTAAATATGTACAGTGGAATCCGTTTATAATGACATCGAAGGGAATTGACAATCACGTCATACTAAGCGGACGTCATACAAAGCATTTTTATGAAAAAAAAACCAACCTTCTTTTTTAGGTAAATAAATACTTATTTTAATAAAGAAACATAGCATATTAAATAAAAATAAAAATTACAGGTAATGAAGCCACGTGCCGAACGTCGTCGGGAATCAACGAACATTGCCGAAGGTGTAAAGAATCATGTCGGTCACTAAACGGACAAAATTTATTAAAAATGGGTCATAATAAGCGACATGTCACTGTAAGCGAAGTCATTATATCCGACTTTGTTACAAAGAATTTTATATGAAAACCATTACGTCATAATAGGCGGTTGGTCAATTAGGCGGAGTCATAATAAACGGATTCTACTGTACGTGCAATGTTACACAATTTGTATTTTGATTAAATATTCAACTAAATCGCTATCTACAGGTACACGCTCCAAGCGAGCACTTTCCAGATGGCGGTGCTGCTGCAATACAATGAGAACACCTCCTGGACCGTCCGTCAGCTGGAACAGCATACGGGGATCAAGGGGGACTTCCTTGTCCAGGTGGGTTCCGGGATACTAAGTACCCTATACAATACTCCAGGTCTTGGTCTACCTGTGTGCTGAATTTTGTGGAAATCTGTTCAGTAGTTTTTTTTTTGTAGTAGATGGTATTTTTACTTTTCAATTATTAGATTTTTCACATCTATGGGACCTTTAAGTCCAGAGAAATAGAAGTTTTTCGGCAGAGTCGTCTAACTTAATAAAAAATGGTGGCCATTACGAAAGGAAGAGGGCTAGAACCCCATTTATGGGTATTTTTGTCGATAAAATTATGTATATTTTATGCCCTTAAAATATCGCTAGTTGGTCGCTGGACACACTGTATATTGTCGGATAACTGTGAAGACATGTAAAAATTTATAAACTGTAAAATCAGATTACTCTTACCTGTAATTAAGTAAGCTAGGGCTCAAAATGATATATGTTATTATGAAATTTGCTTTAATATTGACATATGTGTTATCTGTATATATAAAAGGCAAAAGTGATGTAAGCAAGCACACTTGCACAGGCCAAACCCTTAGCGCTAGACACTTAAAATTTCGCACAAGTATTCCTCTTATGACGTAGGCATCCACGGAAAGATTTTTCAAAATTCAACCCCCAAGGGAATGAAATAGGGGATAAATATGATAAGCATAATTTCCGCGTGCGAAGCTGCGGGCAACAGCTAGTCTGTCATATTTTACCCAAACTTACCCTACTTTGATTAAGAGTATTGCCTTATCGGATTTTTTAATGTTTATTAAAATTTGATATGTCTTCACGTTTATCTAACGCACTATACTTCGCAGGATGATATTGTTGACGTGTTAAACAACGTCTTATATTCTGTAACTTAATCTATAAATATTAATAACTCAATGGCATAAAAGAAACCTCCCATGTAAGTCCAATATCCTTAAACAATTGGTACAATTTTTTTAAAACATATTATATAAGAATGTAACATTCCCAGGTACTACAAATCCTGCTTAAGGCCAAGTTACTCGTCTGCCAGGATGATGAGTCTGAACTGTCCGAGTCGTCCGTTGTAGATCTCTATGTAGGATATAAGAAGTAAGTAGGTTTTATATTATTGTTCCTTGATAGTTATGATTGTAATTATAGTCTGGTACTTTAGTTCCCAAAGTGGTCCAGGTGGACCACCAGGGGTCTACTGGAGATTCGACCGGAGTCTATGTTGGCGTGATAAATAATGAACTAATTAACCAATCAATTCTCACTTTTTTGAAAACTATGATATTTATCTATATATAATCTAAACTCAGCCAAATGCTTTCCATAGTTAGATCTGATCTTCACATTTTTTGTCGAGTTTTGTGAATATGGTACAAATGTAGCTGCAGGGGGTCCGCCGGAACCAGCTAAATTTTGAAAGTGGTCTATGAGAGAAGTCTGGGAACCTCTGGTCTAGTGTATGGACTCTTAAACTATGAACCATCGCCCTGAGATTCAGCAATTTTCTACACCCCTTCTATGACTACAATACATATACAATAACTTGGTTGTAGAGATCTTCGGGAAATCTTCTTGTCTTCACTACTAATAATAATTATAATATAGTAAGGGAAACGGGACCTTTGGCGAATGGAAAGTTATGCGAATAGGACGTATTGAGACTGGGGGATCATCTGCGAATACGTTATACGATTAGTCGTGAACCTTATACGATTGAACCAATATTGAAAAACTGACAAGGAACAAGTAACTTGATGATCAAACTGAGATATCTGCACGTTTTTAACGCTCACAAGAGAGGAAGAACTTAGTAAATATGTAAGATTAGGGAGTAAATGTAAGTAAGATTATATGTAAGATTAGGGAGTAAGGGATTATCACCATAATCATCATCAATCATCACAACTCATAACTCAAAGAATACCATTAATAAACATGTACGGTACAATGTTCCCAGTAAAAAGCTGCGGGTGAACATCAACATCCCGCTGAAAACGGAGCTGAAGGTGGAGCAGAGGGCCACGCACAAGCACATCGAGGAGGACAGGAAGATGCTCATACAGGTTGGTCAAACATCATTAGTCAATCAATCAATCAATCAATCAATCAGTCAGGCAATCAATGTAAAATTAAGCCATCAATCAGTTAGTCATTCAATCAATAGACGATCAATCAATCAGTCGATCACTCAGTCAATTAATGTACAACTAGGCGCTCAATTAATTAGTCAATCAGTCAATTATGCAATCAATCAATAAATTAATCTGTCGATGGTGTCGATCAATCCCTAGCTTGTTTGCAAGTTTTGTATTGTCAATAGTTACAGTATCTTGCATAAACCACTAGGCATCTTAAATTGAAACTTCTCATATTTATATCTAGGTTGTGTTTCGTTACTTCATACAAGTGACAGAGACAGACTATCTGTGCGTCTCACTCTAACATTACGTGCATTGTTTCAGGCGGCGATCGTGAGGATAATGAAGACTCGCAAGACGTTGAAACACCAGCACTTGGTAGTGGAAGTGTTGAACCAACTGTCCAGCCGGTTCAAGCCGCGTGTACCTGTTATTAAGGTATAGTACTAATAGGGATAACTTAGTATTATTTAAAATGTGTCGAAAATTGTCTTAATAAAGGCCCCTTAATACACTAATGCAAGAATAATTGTGACTGCTGTTCACAGTTGAAGAGTTTTTCTGTCTGAAGCTAATCTTAAGTCTACAATCAGGTCATTTATATCATAAAAACGTATTGTAATTACAACCAAAGCAATATGTAACAATATTTATTGTTTATAAACTAAAATGTAATTAATTGATGAATAAATTAATCAAAAAAATAATTAGTCAATTAATCATCAAATTAGTCACATAGTAAAACAATAAATTGGTCAATCAATCAATAAATTAGTAAATTTTTTACACAAGTATCTATTAAAAATTATTTAGATTTTAGTACGACACTGTGATAGCTTTCTGAACATTAAATATACAAAATGTACTTAGGCTAAATGGTTTGGCCTTGATTAAAATAAAATTTTAAGAGTTGGCAGATTCGTTTAAAAATCATATTACTGATTAAATTATCCCACGAATGAATAAACTTAGTATTCAAATTTATTTTATTCGCAGGATAACACTTAGACGTTTACTAATAAATCATAATATGTTAATATAATTTTTTTTTTCAGAAATGCATCGACATTTTGATCGAGAAGGAGTATTTAGAGCGCACGGAAGGCGAGAAGGACACATATAGCTATCTGGCGTGATTGTTTAACACACGACTAATATAAAATTATTATCTACCAATACTGTTTTATTTGTTCACCTTTTCTCTACTCTACTCAGTAAACAAGATAAGTCTATTCTATGAAAGATAAAAAGCAATGAGGCGTAATTAATAGAGGAGGTCTGATAACACATTCCAATAACAAAATGATTTGGCGTTTTTTACGTCGAGATAATCTTATGAAATTTAGGCAGGCTTGTTATCAAAAGCAAATATGTAAGGCAACGATAAAATTCCTAATGAATTATGTACAAAATAAACATGATGAACCTAGAACAGTTATTAGTTAAACATAATTATCTTAGGGTTGCCACATACGGGCTTATCATAAGGACTATTCTAGAATGCGATGCACTAGCGGTTACAGGAATTTTGTGGGGGTGGCAGGGTATGGCAGCGTTCTTTTGTTGACACACTTCAGTAAGTTTCAACATGGCGCCCCTCTAAAAATGCTTGTCAAGCACCGCCCTGTGTCTACTGTAGGCGCCCCTTGCCACTTATCATCGGAATCCGTGACATAGCAATCTAATTCACACGGGACAAGACGTAAAATTCCGGGACAATCCCATTGAAGTATAATGTCATAGAACAGACATCTCGAACAAAATGTGTCCCGCTCGGGAGGTTCGATTTTCAAAATTGAGCCCCCGTTTTTAAAATGGAACGAATCCATTGAAGATTGAAGCCACGTGGCGCCAATGCATTGGGACATACGTGTTGTTCGCGGTGTCTGATTTCCTGGCTATCTGGCAACCTTAATCTTAGTCCTCAATGAACCTGAATAAATGTCACCTTGTAGTCATCGTCTTCAGAATCACGACAAGTTATTAAAGCGTTGCCCATCAAAAGGAAACAGGGAAACCGGATAATTGTTAAGACAATTGTTAATTCAAAAAAAATTGGGTCCATTTTAGTATGATTGTATATTCTAACCAATTAATTTATAGTTAATCTCGGTTAAGTAACTTGGCAGATATTAAATCTCTGAATTATTTATCTTTTGTGGCGACCCCTGTGGCGCAATGGTTACCATGCCGGATCGCCGCGCCAAGGGTCCTGGGTTCGATTCCCAGCGAGGCGGAAATTTGAATGACGAGTTTGAGTTTCTGTTCTCGGTCTGGGTGTGAATGTCCTTGTCTTGTGTGTTGTCCATGGCACCCACGACACAAGGAATCCTAGTGTGGGGCTATGAGTGTGAAGCGTTATTTATTTATTTATTTGTCATAACTTACCCGTATCTCAATTATCACAATAGAGGTGACGTATTTTAGTAATATATTTATCAGTAAAACGCGAGACGTTGAACTTACTAGAGTGTGTGATAAATTTATCAGTACAACGCTAGACGTTGTTGAAGTTACTAGAATATAATAACAAGTACCTAATTAACTGTAATGATAAATAAATTAGTAACAAAGATACATTCTACCTTTTATAACTTAGTGCTTTAGTTACAGCATCGAAAAATAATTTAATTAGTTAGGTACAATTTATTTTTCGTAAGGTTGAATTATAAAAAATAATGTTGAAGAATCCAAATTATTTGTACGGTAAAAATGAAGTGTTTGTGCCAGGAAATTTAAATTTTGGTGATTTTATTCTTTCAAAATTTTGGGAGAATAAAGAACGAATAGCACTCGTAAGTACCTATTTGACATCAGATGATTTGATCATGATGATGATGATGATTTCAGAACTGTCTCAATAAATATAAATAATCCTAGGAGGGAGGGGTTGCGAGGAGTGTCCCATCCATCCCAATGCAATACACCGCTCACCTAGTAATACAACGGCACATCTACGTTTGTCATATTTTACAGAAACGAATTTCAAAATTTTTATAAAAATGTTTAAAATTAATTTATGGGTTCTGTTTACGTTTTTTCCAGATTGTATGGGTTTAGTTACTAGAATAGACATTAATACATATTTACCACTATGTAGATTATGCACTTTTAAACACGTATACCATATAAACTCAATTTCACATTTTTTGCAGATGTGCCATTATACTCGTATTACTAGGTGAGCGATATTGTATCGTGCTCGTATGATGACATCAATGCAAACAAATATGAATAAATATTACTTATTTAATAAATAATACGGAGTAACTATTATATTATTATGAATAATATATTATTATTTTTCCGAATATCTGAGATAAAGTACTACGTGTTACGATACGACGTCAGATTGTCGGACGAAGAAGAAGGACGAAGAAGGGAGGGACCCTTCTACAACAGAAACATGCAACTAAAATATTATACCTAAATTAAAGTCTACTAGTATTAGCAGCAACAAAAACTGAGACTAGACAACTCCTCCATACTTTTCAGATAAATGGAGAAACTCAAGAGGAGTTAACTTTCAAGCAAATAGCACAAGAAGCTATGAGTTTAGCTATCTCGCTCGTTCGTATCGGTGTTAGAAAAGGAGACGTAGTGGCTGTATGTAGCGAAAATCGACAAGAGTTCTGGAGTACCGCGGTGGGCGTCGTTTGTACTGGCGCAGTTGTAACTGCTGTTAACACGGGGTATTCTAAAGGTAAAAATATTTGAATTTTGAATTTTATACAATAAAGAAGGGATGTAGTGTCTATGCATAGCGGGCAGTCTGTGGCTAGCTGCGAGCGAGAGCAGGTGTGCGCTCTGCGTATTCATACCTCACCTATTACAGAATAAAGTGTGTGTATTATTGACCCTCCGAACACTACAGGTGGCTATGTAGACCATGGCAAGAATATTACAAAAAATAAACACTTATACATTCACACCCTTTGTCATTGCGTGCCATTGACAACACACACCCCCAGACACACAGTTTAATGTCATCATCCAAACTATCTCACTGGGAATCGAACCCAGGACCTGTCGAACGGTGGTCCAGCATGGTAACCACTGCGCCACACGTTGACCCGTGTCTGCCCGGGAATCGAACCCGGGACCTCTAGCTTCGCAGGCATCAACTACCAACTAGGCTATGGGTCACAATGACGTAATGGTTTCATAATAGAAAATGTGCTTAAGAGGAAAGGTTTTGTTCATTTCTTGACTTTGCAGGTGAAATGAAACACGCTTTAAGCATATCGAAACCAAAATATGTTTTCTGCTCACCTACTGCCTACAAAAACCACGGCAAGACATTTGGACTAAGTCACATGAAGATAATCATTTATGGAGACGACATCCCTAAAGGATGCCTTGGTTATAACGACCTGGCTAAAGGATTCGTGGATGGTTCTGGTAAAAGGAGGAGTGTGGTTTACGAGGAGTTCCAACCGATTGATGTTGAGGGTCAGGATACTGCGTTTCTGCTCTATTCATCTGGAACTACTGGGTTGCCTAAAGCTGTGATGTTGACTCACTTAAACAACTTGGCGATGGCAGTGCAGTAAGTGTTTACATAACAATACATACAATACAATACAATACAATATTCTTTATTGTGCACACTATAAGTACATAAAATATTACAATTTTAGTACGAATATTATTAGACACAATAGGCGGTCTTATCGCTGTAATAGCGATTTCTACCAGACAACCTAAGGGTAGAGGACACAGACGTTCAAGAAATGCGTATGTAGCGGTGCAAACAGTAAAAAGTTTACGAATAATGGTCATAGCACACATATCAACTCTTAAACGGAACGTAAACGTATCAACTCTTGCATGTCAGTATTCTTTGTATGAAACTCCCTACTGTAAAGCACACTTATCGGATCCGTAACGTAATCGCCTCGCCTCGAGACAAGCTCACGAACCGCGGTACGGTGCGTGGACGACTTGCCGTACCCGCGCTTACGTCTCACCGTACGCTATCCGTCGACTTTCCGTTTCCTCGTGCACGCCCCGCGCCGCGGCGCCGCGGCTACCGCTGCGTCGGCGAACTGCTGTCATTCATTCCGTCAACCAGCGGCCGGCGAGCCGTAAGCGCGGCGTCGCACAGTGGGGATTTTACAGAGGTTTTGTTTCAAAAATGCCTAGAGAAGGCGGTTTTAAACCAAATGCAGTAATTCTTTTTTTAATATATACCTGATAAAATTTCGAAGACATTGTCGGAGCCCAAATTTGAAAAATCATAATATATAAATATACAGGGTAGTCCAAAAGTATGGTTATTCAGTGTTTGAATAACTCCTCAGGAATGCATTTTGGAGGAAAATGTTTTGAAGAAAAGTTTTCTTATTTCTTCTCGACTAATCGATGATGACCTTGAATTTGACCTTGACTGTGGCTTTGAAGGTCAAATCAAGGTCAACTTCATTTTTTCAAATAGTAACCCCTATTTTTTATTCCGGATTCGGAAAGGGCAGAAAATTTTACGTTAAAAAAACCTTGATCCTGACCTTTTTTATTCCCAGATCCGGAATAAAAAATGGGAGTCTCCCATTCGAAACATGACCTTGATTAAGCATTCAAGGTCAGGGTCAAGGTCATTTTTTGCATAAAATGTCTGCCCTTTCCGAATCCATAATAAAAAATAGGGGTTACCATTTGAAAAAATGAAATTGACCTTGATTTGACCTTTAAAGCCACAGTCAAGGTCAAATTCAAGATCATCATCGTGGTTAGTTCAGAAAACTTTTGTATAAAACATTTTCCTCCAAAATGCATTCCTGAGGAGTTATTCAGGGTTCCCATACTTTTGGACCACCCTGTATATTTATATATTATGATTTTTCAAATTTGGGCTCCGACAATGTCTTCGAAATTTTATCAGGTATATATTAAAAAAAGAATTACTGCATTTGGTTTAAAACCGCCTTCTCTAGGCATTTTTGAAACAAAACCTCTGTAAAATCCCCACTGTGCGTCGCCTAGCCGTAAGCGCGGCGTCGCCTAGCCGTAGCCGAGCTTACGTTAGGTTGACGGCGAGGCGATCCGGTGCCGATCCCTTTCCGAGTTGATATGTGCGCTACGACCATTAATATTTAAAACAAAAGATAAAACAAACAAACAAATTATGTTATCGCTTGAGACAGAAATATCAAGATTGTCCCGTCATGGAACAACTCAACGGGACTAGTGGCAGAAAAATTGATTATTTTCTATGTACACTGTACAGTTGTACACTGTGTAAAGTTCATTTTTCAGACGAGTCTTAATTGGTAACTTATTTGGTAGATTACGCACTACATTTATAAAAAAAATATTAATAACTAGTAAAAAAAATTGTCAACAGAAATTAGTTTTGGCAATAAAATGATCATCTGTATTTTTAATTTAACTTATTTTTAAACATACAAATTACGATAAAAAGGGTCTGGTTAAGTTATTAAATAAGGTTGTTTACCAAATATGAGTCGTCTAAAAAAAGGAGAAAGGCAGTGCCGACAGAAGTGAAAACTTAAACAATTACGTGTGTATTTTTGAATCGTCAGGAAATATTTTATTGTGCAGGAAATACTTTTAAATGAAGTGTTTTTTATTCATTACATTTTTAGTGAACGCTAAGCCATCTCGTAATCGTAATGGGCATACGAGCTGTAAATTAAGTAACTACAGTTCTGTACTTCTCTCGGAGATGGCGCCACAGGTAGGTGTCGATTTAAATCTAACCGGTCGCGAACTGTATGGGATCATCCCAGCTCAAAAATACCCAACGCGCCTAAATACGTTTTCACTTCAAAAATGGACTATGTCGATTTTGTGATACATTCTGGTTATTGTCCCAAGGCCAGATAGCGACAACGCGAACGACAGTGTGTTCCTCATCACTCCGTGGTACCACGCCATGGGACTGGCTGGCGGCTTCACCTACCTCGCTGCTGGCAGGACTGTGGTCTATCTGCCCAGGTTCGAGCCCAGTTTGTATTTGAAAACCATTGAGAAGTACAAGGTAATCTCTGGTTGAATTTTTATTATTTTGACGAGCAATGTCAATGAAGTCACAGCAACGTTGGCGCTGAAGGAGAAATCTTTTTACATCTTTTTAAGAACCTCATGTTGCCTTCGGGAACATCGTAGTAAAAGATATTGAGAATAAAACTATAGAGATATCGTGACTTCATGGGTGCCATCGATGTGGATGGAATTTCATTCATGCAGAGAGAAAAAAGAAATCAATTCGTTTATTGAATCTGTAACTGATCGATGTCGATACATGGAAGATATTTGAGAATAACTTTTACTAGGGGTAGGGGAATTTATTAACGTAAAAAAATCCCTAACAATGTTTTTTATAATCTTTGTTTATCTGTGCGTTTGTTTCGGCTGATTTCAGGAATGGTTAAAAAGATTTACATGCGGTTTTTATATCAGTGAAATGCATCAATATTGTAGTAAGCTTGGGTTAACATTTTTTTTATTTCAATTCTTTCACAAATAAAAAAAAGGTTATGTCACTTTAAAGAATACAGTTCATACATTTATTCGAGTGTGGGCCACAGATCAATAAATAAGGTAGATAAGACACCGCCTTGTATTTGACTGAGGAAAAAAAATACTGTGCTAGATTAGGTACGTAATTCCTGTATTTACAAGCTACCGCACCCATCTACGTCAAAAACCATGCTGTTTTTGTTTTTCTGTCCGGAAGTTACTGGCAGAAAACAGCATGGTTTTTGACGTGGATGGGCGCGGTAGCTTGTAAATACAGGAATTACGTAATCCAGCACGGTATTTTTCTTCCTCAGTCAAATACAAGGCGGTGACTTATCTATCGGCTTACCGAAAGGTTTACAGAGACCAAGCGAGGACATTTACTAGTCGGGTATCACCTAGTAATTAATAAATAAAGATAGAAAATTACTTGGTCATAATATTTCATGGAAATTCTTCACATCTTTCCTTAGCGTTCATTTCCATTCGTGTTCAAGTCTTTCTTCAGCGTAATGGTAAAATCAAATTAAATAGTGCTCAATTCCTCAACTAAATGTTTCAGGTGGCTCAACTAACGGTAGTACCACCAGTGCTGGTTGCTATCACCAAATTCCCCTCAAACCATGACCTCAGCTCAGTCACAACCATATACAGTGGCGCTGCACCTCTCCGAACGAATACCATCAATGATGTTTGTGCCAGGTAGTAATCTTATTTTATATTTGTTCATAAACTAGGTACTTAGTCATCTAATTCTATGTTGACCTACTTATATTCCACTCACAGAGCTCCATCGTGGGTCATCGTGGGTTTCCGTGAAGCTCGACTAGCTCATATCACTCTCTTGTTTGAGTCAGCCATCGAAATGCTCGTCGTGTTCAAGCTAGGAGCTTGAGAGTCAGTTTCTCAGTTCCAGTTTCTCTTCCTTCTTTACGTTACAGATGTCCATGGGTTAAGGTCACTTACCATCAGTTGGATCTTCAGCTCGTTCAATAATAATAATAAAAAAAACGCTTACACACTCATACCCCCGCAGTAGGTTTTTACCTAAGTCGCGGGTGGCATGGACGACGCTATAAACACATCACAATAACAGCCATGACCCGAGTACAAATATTTATCTGTCACATAAATATCTGCGGCCGGGAATTGAACCCGGGACCCTTCGATTCGCAGGCAGGGTCGCTACCAACTAGGCTAAAGCCGTCAAAGTCTATACTATATTAAAACTCAAATACAAATTTTCTGTACATTGAATATTTCTTAAAAATTTCGATTAGGGGGCACTTCAATAACGTGTTAGCGCACAAAAATATATTTTTTAGAATTATTGTCTGTCTGTCTGTTTGTCTGTCCGGGCATCACATGAAAACCTTTGAACAGATTTCGATGAAAATTGGTAAAATTGTTACTAATACTAATAATGATAATAATAATTCTCAGGTTTCCCAACGCTGGCACCGTACGCCAAGGTTATGGCATGACGGAAACCACTCTGGGTGTGTGCAAGTCTTTTGTTGACCACAAGTCCAAGGCGGGGAGTGTTGGGAAGGTAGTCAGGAGCACCATAGTCAAGGTTGGTGATTTGTGTGTGTTGACCATTGAAGACCACTTAAATAGCCACCAAATATCCTTCAGTATAAATGTGAAACATTGTGAGGCTATAAAGTCGTTTTTATAAGCACTCTCGCTGATTTATTAACTCGTTAATTTTACCGTATTATAATCCTAATACAGAAATCAATGAATCCTAACTAAAAAAATGTGTAAAATAAAAATAAAAACACCAAATATTAAAAAAAAAAAACACCAAAAACATACAGTTTAGAATGTTTGATAAAAGTATTAACTGAACAACAACTACACCATATTAACAGTCGGGACCAGTCCTGGATTTGTCAATAGGACGTATAGGCCGCGGCCTAGGGGCGGCAGATTTCAGAAGATGATATTAAAGATGATTTTGCTATTAAAAAGTGCCGTAAAAACTTGTAATTCTTGTTTTTTTACGCACTTTCTTAGTCACTAATTCAGGGCCTTCCTTACTATGAATGGAAAATTATTATTTTAGAAAGGTACATGGGGCGGCGGAAATAAATTGGTCTACACTCATAAAAAATATAAATCTGGCACTGGTCGGGACCGATTTAAATAGAGGGCTGCTTGAGAAAAACGAACAAGATTTGATTGATTGAAGAATGGCTCCCGACTGTTAATCCTTTTACGGTGTAATAATTCAGTATTACTTTTAACAACATTCTATACTACTGGGCTTGTTTTTTCGCTTAGTTTTTTTACGCAGTGGGGTTTTTTGATTTATTTATTTAAACTTGAACCTTAGGTACAACAATGTAAAGGGTAAAAAGGCGAACTTAATGCTGAATTAATTCTCTGCCAATTCTTCTTCGGGATGTAAGAATAAAAATAGATTGTATAAATGGAGTATTAAAAACGCCCATTTTTAGCCTAAATAAGCCTTATGGTGGATGAAATTTTATTAGCTTTTTTATTCTTTTCGAATAGAATAGGAAAATTAGAAGTTCAAGTTCAAGATAGTCACAAAACTGCTTTTCATTTTAGATAGTAGACATCGAAACACGTAAACCATTAGGCCGGTATCAAGAAGGAGAAATCTGCGTAAAAGGACCTTTGGTCATGAAAGGGTATCTCGGCAAAGACCGCAGAGATGACTTCGACGATGAGGATTTCTTCAGAACAGGAGATATAGGATATTATGATGAGGAGGAATACGTGTTTGTTGTTGGAAGACTGAAAGAGCTGATTAAATATAAAGGGTATCAGGTAAGGTATTCAGATATTCTAGTAAAAACAAGGGTTTAAATTGTTGCAACTGTTGACCGTTGAAGAGTAAGGAGCTCTTCAGAGTAAGGAATCATTAATCTTGGAGGCTTGGATTTCAGACCAAACTTCTTATACCTCTAAAAATAACACCTTTATAATGATAATAATAAGTAATGTTTCTTATGGCTTCAATCTATTAATGATTCACTGCCGAGCACGAGTATCTTTCCTCATGAGGAGGCCTAAAGCATTCTCCACCACGCTGCTTCCGTGCAGAGCTTTTTATACATTTCCACAAAATACATTTTTCTCATAATGCCCAAGATTTTGCAATTTGTACATCTGGTGCCTAAACTAATCCAAAGCTGGACATTCAGGTTCCTCCAGCTGAAATAGAATCAGTACTACTACATCATCAAGGTATACGAGACGTGGGTGTGATAGGAGTACCTGATGACGCTGCTGGTGAGGTTCCCCGTGCCTTCGTAGTGGTACAGCCAGGAGGTACCCTCACGGAGAAGGAAGTCAAGGATTTTGTGGCAAAGAAGGTACTGTAATTGCCAGTCGGATTTGAAGAAATATTTTTTGTATGATAGTGCCTCATTGCTCTATACCACTTAGCCCGACATATCTGGATGTACGTATATTCTAATTTTCATTTGTTGTACGATTACATTATTTAATGTCTTTTATGTGTACACCTTACCATAATTTCTCTCAGACACTATTCTCCCCTAATTTCTTTGGGTTGTCTTAAGAAATCGATTGTAAGCGATAAGGCCACCCGTTGTGTTTTGTTTGTACAATTTGCTTTTGCCATATTAATGAGGAAGGCTATAGGATATATTATTATAATATCATACTTGACAAAAATAAATTTCTTCAGGGTTGATAAGGGTACTGGAGGTTGGTTTACTAGTTAAGTTAAGTAGTGTATGTTGTGTTTTCGATGTTAAACATTATTTGTTTTTTCTCTACAGCTCTCCAATCCAAAACATCTGCGTGGTGGAGTACAATTTGTTTCGCAAATCCCCAAGACCGCGAGTGGTAAGATTCTACGAAATCAACTTCGCCAGATGACTGCAGTTCATAAAAGCAAACTTTGATATAAAATAACGATCATGTTAAAGCGAATGAGTGTGTACCAAATAAAGTTAAATAAGAAACGAAGTTGATTTTCTCTTACCGACCTTTACAATTTTCTGTAAGACAAACGGTTTAAATAAACAATGTATCAGGGCTTGAAGACAACGTTTTTCGATTATACTATGATGCCAATGATGACATGCAGACCTGAGACACAGCATTAAGCTAAAAGTGCTATGAAGATAACTAAGCTTGGTATTTTTTATACGTTCGCAGTAGGTATATAAAAGTAGAAGCAAGGGTGATGGAACTAGCTCGCATGCTGCCCATAAAAAGGGACGTAGAAATGGTTAGAAATCTGTTACAAGAGTAATTTTATACCTACAGTAAAACAACACAGAGGAGCAGAAGTGGTGAAGCGTGGTTAGGTGTGTGAGCTGTGAGCAGGCTAAGCAAATCTGTAAGTAGAATTGTAAGCAGAGCTGTAAGCAGAGCCGTAAGCAAAGCTGTAAACAGAGCAGTAAGTGTGCATTGGTGGTGGTTTTAAATTTGCATTAGCTGGTTGGCATGGAAAAATAAATTGGTTATGAAAACAGAAGATAAAGAAAGTATAGTAGTGACGACCCGTGTGGCGCAATGGTTACCATGCTGGATCGCCGCACCGAGGGTTCTGGGTTCGATTCCCAGCGAGGCGGAAGTTTGAGTGATGGGTTTGAATCTCTGTTCTCGGTCTGGGTTTGAATGTCCTTGTCTTGTGTTTTGTCCATGGCACCCACGACACAGGGAATCCTAGTGTGGGGCTATGAGTGTGAAGCGTTATGTATTTATTTTATTTATTTGGTGTCGTCAAGAATGTCTTTGAATAAAAGAGCGAGAGCGTATTTATTTTCAGCCTGAAAAATCCTCAGAATTGTCTAAAATGACGGGTGTACCACAGGGCTGCATTTTAAGTCCTTTTCAATTTCTAGTTTACATCAGTGATGTTCGACTTACAAACACTACTGAATATGAGAAGTCACCTTGACATTTCACTATTTCTGTTGGAGAATACTTTTCTCGGTGCTACACGTCATGATGGCATGACGGTTCTACTGTTTATCTTGCATGGTCGTAAAATGCTTTAATCGCGTGGCTATATAATGTCCATTCTTTTATAACTAAGGTAAGTGTTGTAGAGGTTGGTTGCAGTGGAAGAAAGTCAGTTACATGCAGTTGTTTCAACCTATTTCTTTCGCCCGGTGTACTGTAGCTTAAAGATTTCTTAAATCTATTATATATATAAAAGAGGACGTGTGTGTCCCTATATTTCACTTTGCAGCCAATACTGCACGTTGCAAGCGCATAGTGTGTATATGTCGCAATAAGTACGAGGCTCAAATCTCAGATAAGGGTGGTTGCAAGTTGATACCTATAAGGGTGTAGAAGATACGGCGTTGAAATGTGTTGAATTGGAACGCCTACTTTTTCGTGGGAGCAACGTTTTTTAGAGCCGCGTGTTGCTGGTAGATGACCAGGATGCTACGCACAAAATGTTCTAAAATGGGAGTACCGTGGATTTTCCTCAAACTTAGGATTTAGGCTCTCTGAACGATGCTGATCAAAAGTTCTTATGGGCCCAACTTCATTTAAAGCGATCTAAAGGGCCCAGTGGGCTTCGAAGATATGATGTTAAGCCCTATTCTATGTCCCACTGTCTTAAAGAAAAAAAAGCGACACATAAAGAATTAACAGCATGTGATTTCTAGAAATGTGTGATTATCATTAATATAAAAACATTTTAATTGTTCTAGATTTCAGAATGACCTAGAAATTTCTTAAATGATCTAGATTGTATGCCAATTTTCTGATCAATATAAAATGTTCTAGAAATTCCTCCAATAATCCAGAAAGCTCCAAAATTAGGTAATGGAACTTATTACGCATCTTCGTCATTTTTTAAGTTAAAAACATGAAAATTTATTTATTAGGTCCAGATTAGAGACAAAATTTGGAAGTATTAAGTTTTTTTGGAATTTCATCCCTTAAAGTTTTGAAGTTAAGAGGTCTTTTTAAAGTGAAACTTTTATTACATCGTCTCAAACTTTTTGGTACTTATGTGTGTCGCATGTCGCGTGACGGTCGGTTCTTAACTTATCGGTTCTCAGTAACGAAAGTACTTAGGATAACCTAGCTTTCAACATTTATCTGATTGAGTACGGGTGCTACTACATGATACATTCTGAAGGTCTGATGATGACCAGGTATATACTTATCGGTTCTCAGTAACGAAAGTACTTAGGATAACCTAGCTTTCAACATTTATCTGATTGAGTACGGGTGCTACTACATGATACATTCTGAAGGTCTGATGATGACCAGGTATAGATATACTTATCGGTTCTCAGTAACGGAAGTACTTAGGATGACCTAGCTTTCAACATTTATCTGATTGAGTACGGGTGCTTCTACATGATACATTCTGAAGGTCTGATGATGACCAGGTATATACTTATCGGTTCTCAGTAACGGAAGTACTTAGGATGACCTAGCTTTCAACATTTATCTGATTGAGTACGGGTGCTACTACATGATACATTCTGAAGGTCTGATGATGACCAGGTATATACTTATCGGTTCTCAGTAACGAAAGTACTTAGGATAACCTAGATTTCAAAATTTATCTGATTGAATACGGGTGCTACTACATGATACATTCTGAAGGTCTGATGATGACCAGGTATATACTTATCGGTTCTCAGTAACGAAAGTACTTAGGATGACCTAGCTTTCAACATTTATCTGATTGAATACGGGTGCTACTACATGATACATTCTGAAGGTCTGATGATGACCAGGTATATACTTATCGGTTCTCAGTAACAAAAGTACTTAGGATGACCTAGCTTTCAACATTTATCTGATTGAGTACGGGTGCTACTACATGATACATTCTGAAGGTCTGATGATGACCAGGTATATACTTATCAGTTCTCAGTAACGGAAGTACTTAGGATGACCTAGCTTTCAACATTTATCTGATTGAGTACGGGTGCTACTACGTGATACATTCTGAAGGTCTGATGATGACCAGGTATATACTTATCGGTTCTCAGTAACAAAAGTACTTAGGATGACCTAGCTTTCAACATTTATCTGATTGAGTACGTGTGCTACTACATGATACATTCTGAAGGTCTGATGATGACCAGGTATATACTTATCGGTTCTCAGTAACGGAAGTACTTAGGATGATCTAGCTTTCAACATTTATCTGATTGAGTACGGGTGCTACTACATGATACATTCTGAAGGTCTGATGATGACCAGGTATATACTTATCGGTTCTCAGTAACGGAAGTACTTAGGATGACCTAGCTTTCAACATTTATCTGATTGAGTACGGGTGCTACTACATGATACATTCTGAAGGTCTGATGATGTCCAGGTATATACTTATGTTGCTATTTCTTGCTTTTGATAAACAACGACACAGTTAGTCAGTCCGAAAAACTGATCAACGAGGATGATGCCATTTTAATACCCTAAATCAAATATTAATCCAAAAATTTTTAGTTAAATGTCTACAATACGAAAAAAAGTTTTACTTATACCGTGGTTTCATAAAACCACACAATCTTTTTTTTGTGTAAGCTAAAAAATTATAGTAATTTATAGCTTTCACAAAAAAAAGAAACGTATACTTATGTACGCGCGTGAGAAATTATACTTCTTTGGCATCATTAAATAAATATTTAACACTAGCTGTCTTGGCGAACTTCGTATCGCCTAATAATCAGTGTTGTGTAACTTTGTTGGTACTTTTAACTGGGAGGGGGGGGAGACTGAGGGGAGGGGTAGCGTGAGGGGTAGGGGGAGGGGAGCGGAGAGGAGGGGGAGGGTGAAGGTGAAGGGGAGGGGAGGGGAGGAGCGGAGGGAAGGGATAGCGTGAGGGGGGGAGGACTAACGGAGGGGAGGGGGAGGGCTAACGGAGGGGGGAGGGGAAGAGGAGTGGATGGGATGGGGAGGGGAGTGGAGGGGAGGGCTAATGGAGGAGAGGGGAAGGTAAGGGCAGGGGGAGGGAGAGGGATCGGGAGCGGGAGAGGGGGAGGGCACTTTAATATCGTGTTAGAGCACCAACAAAATTTTGTTTTAATTTGTTTGTATGTCTGTTTCTCTGATATCGGCATCACATGAAAACCTTTAAACTGATTTCGACGGAAATTAGTTAAGTTGTTCCTTATACTTTGGGTCATATTTTAGAAACCTTTCTTCCCGAAAAAAAAATAAAAGTTTTCCCCGGAAACAAGATGAAACTTTGTATGGAAAATTATTAATTAATATTTAATTATTATTTAATTAATATTTCCTTTAAATTTGCAAAAAACGTTCCTCCTTTAATTGAAGGAAATCATTTTTCGAGTTTTTTGAAATTTTTCATGAAAAAGAAAAAACAAATTATATAATATTAATGTTGTATTTTTTTCAAAACCCGCTCCCGCCCGGATGAATGATTTGTTATTGTATCGTAGATCTCAGTATATAAATTCCTAAATATAAGTAGTTCAATATAAATTAACCTGTTTTTAAATTTTCTTCTGTAAGGGGTACAAATATGATAGCACATTTTCCGCGTGCGAAGCTGCGGGCAACAAAGCTAGTTTTTAAATAAAATTAATGACAAATAGACAATTGTTTCTCAAACATCACACTGCTATGTATTAACTAAGATGAATAAAATAGTCGCTTAGTTATAAACCTTTATTTTGAACTTTTGGATCGTCCCAATTTAATTGACAGCTTATAAAATAAGATGACATAAAATATACAACTATTTTGGTCATTTTGTAAAAGGAATGGAATGGAAAGAGAGTTTCAAAGCTCTAGTCTAAAGGATTTTTCTTCCTCTTCTCCGCTATTTTGCGAAGTTCCCTCTTCATTATCTTTCCCGATGGAGTCTTTGGCATTTCGTCTATAAAAACTACTCCTCCACGAAGATGTTTATGATTTGGTAGCTGAAACGAAACACTGTTTAATGAACTCTTATCTTTATTATGTTGTCGACAATGTGGGTAACTTTGAAAACTTAAGTTATTGCTTAAGGTATAACTGTACTTAAAGTGTAAAAAGATGCTGTCGGCACGGACCATAATTATTTTCTTATAACCTCTTATCTCTTATGCTTTGATATATCTTCTACCTTATACTTTGTCCAGGAGTGGACCTCTAAAGGCTAAAAAATAGACCTATTATTTACCTTTCTCGCTATTGCTTTAAAAGGGTCACAGCAAATAGCACATTGTATACACAGCAATCATCGCGTACGAAAAGCAAAAAGGGAATACACAAATTCCTCTTGATTCCACACACTCCTTCCAAGACATCGTCGGAAATAATAATCACTTTAAACTTGGGAATTCGCGACTTCTGACTGTCTTACCATATTATGCAAGTCCTTCCTACTGTCGTGGAATTGCTATGACATTTTTGCTATTACTTTGATGCTCTTCAAATTGTATCAATTACAACCAGCGACGTACCTTTGCCGCGATATAATCTTGTATCTCCTTCTCAGTGAGTTTTACACCTGGCTGCGTGACCACGAAAGCTAGAGGAACTTTGCCCTCTCCAGAATATGGAATACCTATTACACCTGCATCTCTTACTCCTTTATGCTTTAGGAGTACAGCTTCAATTTCTGATGGCGCCACCTGAAATTATTATTATTTATTATTTGAAATTTTGAAAGTATTTCTTTATGTGAAGTGATTTTCTAAATTAGCAACCTCGGTCTTAGCGAGAACTTGAATCGACGGTGATTAATTTTCTTGGAAGTTAAAAACTATAATATTAGACAAGTTTTTAGTTACCACAAAAAATTGGGTTAGATTTAAAACAACTTATAGGAAGTAGAAAAATCAACGTACGGAACCCTCTCCATACGAGTTTAACTCGCACTTGCTCAGTTTATTTTTAATATTGATACAATATCTTGTTGAAAGATTTCTTACCTGAAATTCTTTGTAATTAATAAATTCCTTCAACCTGTCCACAATATAGAAGTACTTGTCTTCATCATAATACCCAATATCGCCTGTCTTAAAGAATCCCTCGTCATCGAAATCCTCTGATCTATTTTTCCCTATATATCCCTTCATTAACATTACACTTTTAACGCAGATCTCTCCGTGTTGATTAGGTCCTAGTACTTCACGAGTTACTTTGTTAACTACCTGAAAAATTAAAAGTAGTATGGAAAGTGTAGAAAGAAGTACGATTCGGATTAGGATATCTCTGAGTTAGAAGCTGTTTTTACAGGACCTACCAGCTACCAGTGCTAACTCTAAATCAACTTCGAGACGTAAAACCATTTTACTTACAAGAGGACTTTAATAGTACATTATGATACAAGTGTGGTATGTTGTTCATTACACTCGAGGTGATATTGCATAGCGCGAGCCGAAGGCGAGTGCAGCAAGAAAACCGAGAGTGTAATGACCAAACCTCACGTGTGTCATACGACGTTTTTCAACACACTTACGAGTAAAAAAACAAATTATTGATTATTCTTACTCAAATAAACAATGCTATAAAAACAGACCAGACGGAAAGTTTGTTAAAAATGGCGCGCTCCGCGCTGATATTTTTTTTTCTGGGCGCGGCGTGTTAGCTATGCGCGCGCAGATTGGAGCGTAGGCACGAACAATTACGCTAAACAGCCAAAACGCAAAATGTAAAAAAATCTAATATTTATGTATTTATGAATTAGTTTCACGTTGAATTATTAATTAAAGTAAATAAATTGTAGAAAATTTATCATATTCAAGGTGGTACACTTCTTTTTTTTTACAAAAATAGTGTTATTTTTAGTCTTATGTTGAAACGAAACGTATCTAAGTCAAAACTTTTTTCCGAAATTTAAAAATAAAACTATAACCCGGCTAAGTTAAGAGCAAATAGAATGCATAAATAATATCTTTCAGCAAGGTACAAACTTAATTTGATGGAATATAAAATAAAACACTAGTGCGATAAAGAAAAAAAAGCACAAGTGTTTAATACCATGGTTTATGAGTGTAAAAGCCATATGATAAAAACCAATTTATGAGCAAGGGTGTTGAAAAATCTTTTATCTACTAAGGCCCATGTTTAAAATGTAAAGAATAGTAACCTATAATGGATTTAAAAATATAACGCCATAAAAGAACTACCATGTTACTATGTGGCTTCGACCCATTAATGGCCCACTACTGGGCACGGGTCTCTCATCTTGAGGATGCCTAGAGCATACTCAACCACGCTGCTCCAGTGCGGATTGGTGGAGGGGTTAGTGGCCAACCCGAGTGTCAGAAGTTTTCAAACCGCCCGAGGGCCTCCGACATGACTTAACGACTGTTATCTTATGATAACAACCGGGACCGACGGCTTTACGTGCCCTCTGAAGCACGGAAACGCTCAAGAATTGTTTGCCACTAGCGGTCACACGTCCAACTGCCGACCGCGCCTGCTGTTGTTTAACTTTGTCGATCACTTAAGGATCGACGCAAGCCGCAGGGCTGTGAGCGCTTCACTGTTACTTTCTGTTGCTATAGCCCTGTTACTATAATATATATAATAACATTTACCTTTACAACATTATTTGAAGTAACAGCCCCGACGCTGCCCAATTTATCAGGGTTTACACATTTAATAAAAGCTGCCGCAGTTTCTGTTAGGCCATACCCTTGTATCAGCATCCGTGCGTTAGGAAACCTGAAATCATCCTTCTTAAATTAATAATTAATTGAGAGCCTTTTACTCCTTTCAATAGGTAATAATGACTGACTACGTCTGCACTGGCGCGATGGGATTTTATGAAGAAAATTATTTGTCGAGTTAGTACTAGTAATAAACTAGGTACATGTCTGCCAAAGATCCAAATAATTTCATGATTATAATAGGTCTTTACCTATGAAATTGGAAATATAACCAGCTTTTTCAGATTTAATTTATTATAGCTGTTGATTGCCGCGCAATTTGAAACTCAAATAATTTTTATTCAAAAGCAGTGTTATTTTAATTTCAAATTCAGTCATTCGTTTTTAGATAGTGTTGTTTTTGTGAAATTTTGGTAGTTTTTAGCGCCATGGATAAACTAAAAATTCGTACCATTTTCATACAAATCTCCAATTTCATAGGTAAAAACCTAATATACCTAACATGGTTCAAATAAGTAGGATACAGAAACAGTTAACAGTCGTTAAGCCTTGTCGGAGGCCCTCGGGCGGTTTGAAAACCCCTCCACCAATCCGCACTGGAGTAGCGTGGTGGAGTATGCTCTAGGCCTCCACAAGAGGAGGGACCCGTGCCCAGTAGTGGGCCATTAATGGGTTGAAGCCAGGATACAGAAACATACCTCTTCATAACATTGTCAATATTTTCTCTGCTGAGGGCTGCTGCACCAGAATACACTAGCTCCACAGAGCTGACATCGTATTGAGGCTGGGACTTGCATAGCGCCACGAGCACTGAAGGGACTGCTTTTAGGTCCGTTATCTATAAACATAGATAAATTAAGCTCTCTCTATTGTCTCGCTTGGATGTAGACCTTAATTATAGCACTTGGAAAACTAGGCTGGGAATAGAAGAGTTTTAAATTGTCAACAATAATTTTAACCCTTGACGCGAAAAGATGGCTATTATAAGTTTGGCGTGACTCTCTCTCTCTCTCTCTCTCTGTGTGTATGTGTTTGAGTGTGTGTTTTTGTTATTGTGTCATCGTAGGTCATAAACGAATGAATCGATTTTGACGCGGTTTTTTCTGACCGATCGACATGAAAAACTGACTAATCACCATGGTTGTTTTATGTTTGGTAAAAATAACACAGTCGGCGGTTTTCTAAATTTTAAAATGAATGCTTATTTCTTCTTCAATTTTACAGATACTTTCTACCAAACTGATTCTGATCTCAGTGGGTCAGTGATTGTAAGCATTGGTGGTTACAATGTGACGTCATAGTCTAAATTTACAGTGAATATAGGTGCTATACTACTGTTTGGTGAGGTACAATAGAACACTGGTTGTAACTAGCCATGGAAATCAGTAACACCATCACCAATGCCTTGCCAGCCACGAAACGAAAAGATTTTTCATTAATAACGACACCTTTCCTTACCCGATACTTTTCTATACTCTTGTAGTACAAATCGACGTCAAATTTAGGCAAGTACACCATCGTTACTCCTCTGATGAAGTTAATCATAGTACTGATCAGCCCCATTATGTGGAACCATGGAGTAACTGTGAGTGGTTTGACCTCTGTTGGGATTATGGGATTTGGTCTGTGAAGTTAACAAGTACAATTCATTAGTAACTTAGTAGGCATAAACAACTAAAGCCACTCTTAAAAAATTGTGATGTTCTGTACACCGTTGAGGAGTTCTTCTGTTTATTCTATACCTGAAAGGATATGATGACGTTTGGAACAAGCTTTCATAACTAAATGCGTATACAAAATTTTATATCCATGCTGCTAACTTATGAGACGTTACCTCGTCTAGAGCTAATGCTGACCAATTTATTGTCATGCTGATGATGTAATGATATCGATTTATACAATTAAAAAATTTACATAATTAGCTGCAATAATCTACATCACATATATTTTTTTGGATTGGATCAGAATGGTGAAGGTAGCTGCATTTTTTCAGCCATAAAAGTGCTGATGACTTAAAAACTTACGCCAAAGCTGTCAAAATGTTAAGCTGTGTCAACATAATTCCTTTTGGAAGAGCGGTGGTTCCTGAAGAATACAACACAAACAGAGTATCATCTCCTGATACATCAACTGGCTGGAAGTCGTCAAACTGAACGTTATTTCTCATTCTGCCATCCTCTGTCTGGTTTGAGGCCTTCGCCAAATCGTTGTACAGAATCGTTTTTGCATTCTTCTCGTCACCATAAAGAATAATCTGATTCAAGTAGTCCAGAGATCGGAGGATTTTGGAGTACGCTTTGTAGATTTGAGGAGAACAGAAGATGTATTTTGGTTTTGCTATACCCATTATGTGTTTTAGTTCATCTGTTGAATAAAAAATAATTAGGTTTAATGTATAATTAATATTACCCATAAAGCAGTTGTGTTTCTACACAATTCAAATGGGCGATCCCCTTGATGGTATGTGGTAATCTTTACCTATGGACAACAGTATAACCTAAGGCATCATATATTATCTAATTCAATGACACTGGAACCAAAAAACGTCAAAAAAAGTGTTGAATATCCCCAAACGTAGCTCAAAAAAACTGCAGTACAAAAATCTGGAATCTTCCATGGTGCAATGTACTCGCAACGCCTCTGGAAGTACATTGCCAGGAAAGCAGTCCTCGAGAAAGTTAGCAACCCACTAAACATCTCTACGTGACCAACTAAGAAGGAGAAGTTCTGATTACCATGGCCATAGTCCGTACTGATGGTGGTAACTGTGGCTCCAGTGCAAGCAACCCCTATAACAGTGCTCCAAAACTCTTTCCTCTTCTCCGAACACACTGCAACCACCTCTCCCTTTCTAACACCAGCTTGAACGAGCGAGACAGCAAGATTCATCGCTTCTTGCGCTATTTGACCAAGTGTAAGCTTTTCGTCATTTGCTGCATTAATCTGGGGAAAGAGATGTCCTTGTGAAAAACTAGAACTCTGCAAACTTTTTAGAGCGTTTCCGTGGTTCGGAAGGTAAGTAAATTCGTCGGTTGTGAATCAATATTATTTTCGTTTAAAGGGGCTCCTTATTTCCATCCTTGGATGACAACTATTTTCAGCCTTTATAGTTCCCCGGAATAGGAAATAATGTAATTTAATTGTATTGGTGATTAGAATCACTCTTAACCTTTTCCATCACGGAATTTCCATTTCAATTCCCTGCAGAAACGGAAACAAAGAGGATTCAAAGTTTTGCTTCTCACTTGGCTTATTTCCATGACAAAATAGCGGTCGCTTCCAAATCCACGTGAATGTAGCCTAGATCAGTTACTAATTTAAAATTTAAGACTTTTTAAAAACGCGCGTTATGAAAAAATGATTGTTATTAAGTATATTTTGTTTTTTATTTTTATTTTTATAGAATATAGTTTTTGAATATTGTTTTTTGAATATTGTTTTTTGAATAATGTTTTTGAAGTAAACTATACTTCTTTTGGCGCGATGGAGAAAAATGATGAGAGTGAATTTTTAGGATGCGCGCGCACACCGACACCTAAATTCTACATCGTGAAGTTAGTTCTAGGTGGCTGGTATCGTAATAGTTCTCGTAATAGAACATAGATGGTGTTTTTACAAGTATGTAAATACAAAATTAATCACAGATAGCGCTTAACACATATAGTTTGGATATAGAGATTAGTAAATTAAATTATTTCAAATTAATTAATTTTTATTTTTAATATTGCTGTTTTTGAATATTGTATTTTGAACAATTTTAATATTGTTTTTTGATTTTTTTTCATGCCAAAGAAGTATAACTTCTCACGCGCGTACATAAGTACACGTTTATGTTTTTTTTTTTATATTAACTCACCAAAGCCACCCTATCCTTATTCTTCCACATTTCACTCAACAAATGGTCCCCAACGTTCATCTTAGCCGGAATCAATTTGTCTTTGGGCCCGTAGATATATTTTGGGTTTTTCAACATGTTGCAAACGTTGACAGTGCGAATATCAACGGTAAAATAAGTGTGAAGTATTTTAATTAGTCTTATATAATTGTGTTATACTTATGTGACTTCCATAGAGAAATGTTTCAGGCCTCAATTAATTCATGAATCACGATTTAGTAGGGTGATTGCACTGGTTATGGACATGTAGTCATATTTGCAGATATTGCACAAAAATTGAGGCGTTTATTGAGTGCGGAAATTAGGGAGGGTTAAGGTCGTAGCTGACTTATACGACACCGCTCCCATCCAACCGAAGTATGAGAATTCAAATATAAACTGGAGAACTTAGAGTGGAGAAATTGAGAAAGGTGCACAATACCTATAGTTACAAGTTTTATTTCTTTTATGTACGAGGCTTACCAGCATATTTTCGCATTTTTTTGCATTTATACAAATACAAAAAGCTATACAAAGGCGACCTTTTCGCTACAGTAGCGATCTTTTCCAGGCGACCTTTGGGTAGTTAGATGAGAAGAGAAACATTACATTATAGTATTACCGGTGTACGAAAAGAAGTGGGAATATAAAATGGTTATATAAAATTTAATGGTAAGTAATTTTATTAAATAGGATAAGGGACTTTAAAGTCTTCAATAGGGATTACTATCTCTTTATCAGATATTTTATACCTAGTAATTATTTTATAATTCCGGTCATGCAAATTAAATTCAAATATACGACAAATTCAATTTGTCGTGGTACAAATCTCTTAATTGATTGATTGATAAGGCTACAATTTGCTTATATTTTATAATCTGAATTAATGTTGGTTTCTTCTATTTATTTTATTTGTATAGTAACTTTGTATGAATATATAATACTTTAGATAAAATATAATATACGGGAAACATATTATTCGTGCACATCTCATTTAATCTTATTCTAATCAGCTCTCCGCATCTTAAGGTTGTCTGGAAGCGATCGCTGTGTAGCGATAAGACCGCCTTTTGTACCTCATTATGTCTGCTTTGGTTGCTTACTTGTTGTTGTATTATTTTATTTGGTGTACAATAAAGAGTTAAATAAATAAATAAACATTATAGTTTCCCGTATTCAAAGTAAAGTTGGACTCGTCAATAATTTTGGCCTTTACAATTCTTTCTAAGGGAGGATAGGAACTTCAAACAAATGTTTTTAAACAAGCAAACTTCTGAGTAGTAACTGATACAAATTATTGTAAAAAAAAGTAATACAAATTCTTGTATCCTCATTCTTGTATACATTTTCAATGTTTACAATGTGTTTGCAAGTTTAGACCTACTTCTTTTATACTATAATAAAACTCAACTGTCTGTTTGTCTGTCCGGGCATCATATAAAAACCCATGAATGGATTTCGATGAAAATTGGTGTAGTTGTTACCAATACTTCGGATCGGCGAAGTTACGCAATAGCGGGCGCGAATCGTAAGTATTTGGATGGGTGAGTGCCTGAGTGGCCAAAACTTGAGCGGTACTTCAGATGGCACGTTAATGGCTTGAAGGCCTTCAAGCCAGGTAACTAAATGTTTTATCTACAAACGACCAGACGAACATCCTTGGTAAGTGATCATACATGGACAATATGCAGTATGCACATCATTAAAACCAAGTACATCCGTTGTGGACTAAAAAGGAAATGTAGAACCTGTATTACTAGCCATTCGATACTGAGACGTCTGAGACCGAAACAAAAAAGCGGGCAAGTGCGTGTTAGGCCACAAGCAATGTAGGGTTCCGTAGTTGTAAGTTTATAGAATATACTATAACCTAATTTCAAAGTAATTTTGTTGAAAATCTCGTATTTCCTACTATTAACATTGACTAAAGTTAGTATGTGTAATTTATTAAGATAACATAATCAAATAAAGGTATTTTTATCAGGACACAAAAATGTTAAAGTCAGTACATTTCTCCATACTAAATGGGCATTCTCCTTTAAGGAACCCTATAAAATTGGCGAGCCAGAATTGCACACGCAGGGTTCACAGTACAAACTTGTAAGTTTGTACTAAATTATACTAAAGTGTACTAATTTGTTTGTTTTTACTAAATTGTTCCATTAGCTACAGCTAACATAGCTTATAACATAACTTTTGATTCATAACTTTGATGTTGGAAAACTGTCGATTGCAGGTAATTTGCACTTGATACCACTACGCTTTCCTGCGAAAAGGGGTTGACAGACAGACAGACTATCAAGTGACACTGTAAGAGTTTCATTTTCTCAATATAAGGTACGGAATCTCACTTATTCAACAGGGCTCTGATATAATAATGGCCAAAATCAACGGGAATATTGGAAGATCATCAGGTTCAACATTACAATATCTTACATATTCCAATGCCTAAAGCCAGGACCGCTTCGATGCCGAACCCGATGTATTTATTTATTTATTTATTTATTAAACTTTATTACACACCTTTACAGAGTCAGTAAAAGCTTTCAATGTTAATATTATAAGTGCACCAAAGGCGATCTTATTGCTAAATAGCGATCTCTTCCAGATAACCTTTGGGAAGATGACGAAGGGATTTATTGGATGTTGGTAGGGTGCAAAGTGTAAAATATTATGATGATGCATTATAATATCTTCATCTATCAGAGGTTTCCAGACATTTTTCTCATGAGTAAGTAGATCACTTTCAAAATTTAGCTGGTTCCGGTGGACCCTCTAGCTAAACTACCATATTCACAAAACTCGACAAAAAATGTGAAGATTTGATCTAACTATGGAAAGCGTTGCGGCTGAGTTCCATTCCAACCACGAATTGATAGTTTTCGAAAAAAGTGAGAATTGGTTTGTTAATTTATTAATTGATTGTGCTGTGAGTGGATGTCAAAAAAGTAAAGTTGGCCAATCAATAAAGTGAATCCATCCAACTTTACTTTTTTAACATCTACTCACAGCACAAGGAACCAATCAATTCTCACTTATTTAATTTAGAAAACGTTTTTGTCACGCCAACCCCCTGTCGAGTCTGCGGGTCCACCTGGTCTCACCTGGACCACTTTGGGAACTAAGGATCCATCTATAAATAGTTATAAGTATCCATCTATAAATAGTTACAGATGGAGTCATTGGAGGTAACTTTTACAAATTTTTATATCGGAGCATACCTACCTATAACTGATTTTTTTTCTGATTACTACCTACCTACGAATACCTATCTAGCTACGAATTTTAAAAATTTTGTCAACCATATATCGCCAAAAGTTTATACCTTCATACAAGATTGTTAGCATTTTTATCAAACCAATGTTACTGTTGGTATTATTATGACTCTAGAGCAGTGGTTCTTACTTCTTAACCTTTTAGGCACCTTTTAGGAATAAGGGACCATGACGTGACAAAATTACTGTCTTGCCATGGACCACCAATTAAGTAGGTACATATAGGTATCTTATTATTCAATTTCAAAACACATTAATAAAACATCTTTTTTCTTTTTTAACCGACTTCAAAAAAGGAGGAGGTTCTCAATTCGACTGTATTTTTTTTGTGTGTTACCTCTTTTTTAAACGCTTTTATTTAGCTTCACTTCGGTGGATCAACGCATCAAATCGATCAAAATGCTACTCTATTTACACGGCAATAAGGTTTATATTTAGCTTCACTTCGGAGGATCAAATCTTGTAACGTTAATTTGAATGACTTCCCTTTAATGAAAATTGATGAAATTTGGCAGACATGTGTATTTCCGATGACAATACACGAAAATCAAAAAAAAAATTGAAATAAAAGCGTTTAAAAAAAAAAAATTTTTTTGGATTCAACTTATTGTGTGATATCTTCCTACTGGACGTAGGTACCTACCGATTTTAATGATTCTTTTTATATTCAAAGTCAAAGTCAAAATATTTTATTCATATAGGTATCACTGATACACTTATGCACGTCATTTTTTGGCTTTTCGGAAGGTGCTTTGTCGTGGAGGAGAAGAAAAGCCTAAAGAAACTCCTCAGCACATCTTTTAAAAAAATATTACAAAAAAAAGATAATAATACAAAAGTATTTACTATTCTGAGCGGAACTGGTTGCAGAGCTGGTCATTTCCATGCGTCTTTGTCATTTAAATACTCGTCTACACTATAATATCCCTTGCCTAACAATTGTGTCTTTACACGTTTTTTTTTTAAAGTTTTATTCGAAAGCTGGTCCTTGTCGTGTGGTCCCAGTTAAATTTGAGCAGAATCTACCAGTGATTTTTGAGTTATTCTTAATAATGCATATATTGGACTTCGACTACGTTGATGATTATTCTTTTTATTTGAACTCGGCTATGCTTTAGTAAAATAGAAACGCAATACATTAACACGCAGATATTGGTCAGACATTCTGCGCAGGCGCTGCCACGCTGCGAATGTGTTAAGCATTACCTACTATTATGTTTAATTTCCTGTCCGCCTGGTATCAACATCAGCATAGCACTACGGTCATTTTATACGAATTATGCATTACGGTATTAAATTTAAAGAGATCATCGGATTTTAAAAAGGTATAGAGGTATCATGTTTTTCTTTGCAGTCGGGTTTTTGATTTTTTTTAATTTATAGTAGTTAAAGATTAACGATTTCTACAGTGTATACATACATATACCTACATGTCGGATGCAAGATTTTTGTGCAAATTATTTCGAATAGGTACTAGATGACAATAAATAACAGGAGTGACTTTACGCAATCATGAGTTCATGAATCAATGTGTATGACAGTGTCTGTAGACCACAGAACACATATACTTGCTGTAGACACTATGGTATTGCTCTGTGTGAGTAAGATACCGTATACGAATCACTTCTGACTTCATACATACAATTTACAACAGTTAACTCACTCAGTTTACGTGTGATATTCGCACTGCATAAACGTGAAAAATGTTGAAAAAGCCAAATTATATCTACGGACCGAGTAACAAATTAGTTTCAGCCAACCTTAACGTTGGAGAGTATATATTGAATGAAATATGGAAGAACAAGGAAACAGTGGCTTTGGTGAGTGAATGATTCGTGGAGCTGAATTAAATGACTTGTAAATTGTAAATTAAAGTCCAAGGTTCATTCATCGCGATCTTTACCGCTAGAGAATTAATGTAGTGATGATTTTTTTACCAAAATAAGTGTAATGACAGTTTTATCATTATCCATGGAAGAAAAAACTTTTAACGACTGACAGTTAATTGGCGCGGGAAAAATCGCATTTTTTTCGCGGGAAATTACATCTGTATGTAAATTTGGATTTGGATTCGTTCGAATATTAAAATTCTTTTAATACTTTTATTTTTTTAATTCTTTGAATAGGAAAGACAATGACCTCTAATTCAAATCAAAATTGTCGCTTATAGTTTAAAGAAAAATTTAAATACATTGTAATTAACTTTTATTTATGTGCTTCAAATTATATTTTTTCTAGTAACTTTTGATTAAAAACGAACCTACTTTTGATTGTACCTTTAAAATTGTTTTTATTGCGGATTATTTTAGGATAATAAAATGATATTAAAGCAATTTATGCTTTGATATAAAGATATTCATTTTATCTGAGTTAATCATATAGTAGGTAGGTATATACGTATTATCTATGTGAGTTATTATTGTAGTAGTACAACTATAAAAATAGAAATACAAGAAGTGCTAACAGCTCGTACTTGTGTAAGAGGAAATTACTTCATAGTTGATTTCACTTATCATTAACGAAATGTGATATTGGAATACGACCTTTTACACAACATTATTTATCTATACTGTATGTATTTTTATACTATAGGTCAGGGTTCATCAATACAACTACACTTGCCATTTAGATGAAAATTAATAATTGTATATGCAAATAAAAACGGAACTTTTACAAAGACTACTCGCTTGTACGTTAGATAGATGGAAAGAGAGATCTTTATAGTATCGAAAAATTAAAATAAAAAAGATAAAATTTCCAAAAAATATTCTAGTGCACAGATTTCACTCCTTTACAATTTCATTATCTATTGGTATACTTAGATAAATTATTGGCCGTTCACAATTATGCAGTTATTGAAAAAGAATAATGGAACGGAAAATTACACGGAAAATTTTGATCCATATGTGGTTCCAGGGGGTAGTCATGGGATGCATGTGACGAACTGACTGTCCCTTGGTTAAACCCCCCGGCTTTCTGATTCAAAAGCAGGTTGATCACTGACTGGTTTTCCAAGAAGTGAGTGGATCTTGACTATATCTTGCCGCTTCTACTCCGGGAACCCTTCACGAAGAAATTTGTTGATGCGATGGCCTAATTTGACTTCCAAAAAGTGTTTAAATGTTTGTAAAAAACTTCAAAATTTTATTTCATGTCGTTATTATAAAGATTTAGATTTAAAGATTTATTATAACAGAAACAATTTCAACTGTGTTGCCACTGTTTACGTCCATCTCGGAATACAGAGATATATTACTAACTTACAAATTACAAAGTTAATACAAACTAAGATCTTAATCTGAACATAATTATGTTATTATTTTGCATTGAAGTATAATGTCATAGAACAGACATCTCGAACAAAATGTGTGTCCCGTCCGGGAGGTTCTATTTTCAAAATTGAGCCCCCGTTCTCCTTTCAAAATGGAACGAATCCATTGAAGATTGAAGCCACGTGGCGCCAATGCATTGGGACATACATGGTGTTCGCGGTGTCGGCTCTATACGCTAGTAATAATACTTCAATGTTATTTTGAGATATTATTATGTTGAGTGTTTGTGTGTGTGTGTGTGTGTGTGTGTGCGTGCGTGCGTGCGAGCGTGCGTGCGTGCGTGCGTGCGTGCGTGCATGTGTGTGTGTGTGTGTGTGTGTGTGTAATTTTATAAGCTTTGTAAATTATGATCAATTACCCACTTACAATTTTTTAACACAGCTGTAAGATTGTAATGAGGACATCATTTACTTAACAGATTTTAATAGGCACTCTCTCTCTCTTCCCAGATAAACGGGGCAACTCAAGAAGAGTTGAAGTATGGGCAAATAGCGCAGGAAGCTATGAATCTTGCCGTCTCGCTCGTTCACGCTGGTGTTAGAAAGGGAGATATGGTGGCGCTATGTTCAGAAAACAGAAGAGAGTTTTGGAGCACTGTTATTGGAGTTGCCTGCACTGGGGCAGTAGTGACCACTATTAGCATAGGATATACCACAGGTGATGTGATACTGATGTACTAAACGAGAGGTCTCGGGTTCGATTCTCGGCCGAGCATACACTAAAAAATAATAATTTGACTCATACTTTATCAAACACCTACAAATCACATAAAAAATATTTGTCTTCGTCATTTTAAAAAGAAAATATAAAGGGGGAGGGCCTATAAGGCAGGTTTTTGCCCCCCCCACAGTTTTTGTCGAAAAAGAAAAATCCAAGTACTTTTCTCTAGTTTATACAAAAACTAAACGATTTGACCACAAACGGCATCTCCAGAATCTTTCTGCTAGTCAGGGCGAAGGTCAGTTCAGGGTCAGGTTTAGGCAAATTCCGAAAAAGATATTCAGTAAACAGAAGTAACTAATCAGGTTTCCAGCACTTAATTGCTATATCTATAGCTTTTTGGGGCCGCTGAATTTGAATCTGAGGTTGGCTTGTCCGCATGAGGTCATTTAAAGGTCATTTCAAAGTCATCAGCAGTTTGTCCTCAATATGACCTTTAAATGACCTCATGCGGACAAGCCGACCTCAGATTCAAATTCAGCAAAACCAAAAACCTATATTATAATGGGCCAGTATACTTGGCTTCTCGTTTTTTCGCAGTTTGACAATATGACCTTGAAATGACCTCATGCGGACAAGCCGACCTCAGATTCAAATTCAGCAACACCTAAAAGAGTACTTGGATTTTCCTTTTACGACAAAAACTGTGGGGGGGGGGGGGCAAAAACCTTATAGGCCCTCCCCCTTTAAATTTTTAATATTTTGCATTAAAAATTATAATAATTCACTTACGCCCCAATTCAGAGTCACTAACGGTTTCCTAAATCGCTACTTAGCAAAGAATCACCATACAAATTCTGTACTAAGGAGTGATTTAAGTAATCGTTAGTTACTCTGAGTTAAACAACAAAACATAAACTTATCTATACTACCGTGAAGTCAAAAATACTATTATATAAACATACCTATTTATAATATGATCTGAATCATACCGTAACCTTAATTTGAACTTGGCTATGTTTTTTACATAAATATTTTTCCGTGTTCTAATGTTTGCATTAATATTAACAATCTTACAATGTTTATGAGTTAGATGTACACACAGATTCCCAAAAGGGATTATTATTTCTAGTATTTCAATGATATTTAAAAACATAGATACGTCATGCCCTTACAAATCAACCAAAAAAATCTGTTCCGAAAAGAGCTACAACACACACACGTTTATCTTTTGTTTCACTACACCAATCACACTACAATAATACACGAAGGCATTTTAACGTTGTATGTCAAATCTCTAACACTTCTGACAACAACAAAACTGTGCCTATCGTCTTAATAATAATAATAATAATAACCCCCCCGGGGGATCACCTTGTCGTGGTGGGGGGGCTTACGGGGAAGGGATATGCTGCATATAGCGCAACTTATATTTAGTTGTACATAAACATCTGTACAACCCTTCCCCAACGAACGATCCCAAACCAAACATCCTCATAAATCTAACTCCACGTCCGGTTCGAACATCTGTAACCACGTGAGGATAAGACCTTGGTAGCTTTTCAGCTATTTACTCATTCAAGGCAAACGGAGCTATAGTAAATCAAAATTGTGATGCGTTTAAGAAGCGGTAATAAACTACCCCAGGCGGGTACCGGAGCGACACGCGATGGAGAATCCCGTCTCTTGCCTACGGGCTCGAGCTGTCCCACGTATTCTGGGGGGGACACCGTATCACAATCTTCTGCCCAGTTTAGAACTGTTGCAGACAGTCATCATCATCATCCCTCAACATCAGTTCATAGTTCATCGTCATCTAGTATATTTCCATCTGTTCCATCCACTAATTCATATTCCCGTTCATCACCTCATTCAAACTCATCAACTAATAGTAGGCTACCGGAGGATGTTGTGCAAGAAACTGACCCAGTTATTTCTCTTGCACCCACCACCGCCAGTCAAAATAAGCGTAGAAAATGGAGTAAAGAAATGAATGAATTCATACTACGCACTTACTATCAGCTTACCTTAATGGAAACTGACACAAATGGATATTTACCCTCACTTCACACTAAGTTCATAGAGAAATTCCCAGAAATGCATACGATTAGTCGACAGAGAATAGGTGATCAGAGAAGAGCAATAGTAAATAAAAAACTTCTTACACAAAAAACTATAGACACCATCCACAGGGAAGTTAGTGAAGAAATAAATGAAATGCAGACAAACTTAGAAGAACAAAACGCAGTTACACCGGAAAATTTAAATTATACAGTATCTCCCACTCAGTCCAAGGATATGTTAGTAGCCACAAACACAGAGAAACCTAAAACTGTTCAACGAATGCGCTGGACCAAGGAACACAACGAGGCAATCATGAGAGCGTACTACAAAATAACATTTCTTGAAGAAAATATATCAGCTTACAGAGGACTACTTCATCAAGCTTTCATCACCACATTCCCTAACTTACAACATATATCGGAACAAAGAGTAGCTGACCAAAGACGCTTAATAATACATAATAAATATTTATCAGAAGAAAGATTGCAAGACATTAAGAGAGAAGTTACAATAGAACTATTGCCACAAAGTAGAAATGACACACAAATGCACTATAACACTTCCTCACTAGACATTTCTTCAACCAACCAATTAACTTTGACATCCAATCGTAACACAATTGACTCTGAAACATGCACCTACACTAATAATTTTGATATAGAACAATCTTTTAAAAAAGCTTATGACTATTTCAAAAATATTAATCCGACACAGAGACCTTATATTCCTAAACAAAAACCTTCTAAAAGACTAGGCACAATAGTAACTTATATAAATGAGAATATCCTTCCTAAATACTTACATAGTAATACAGAGTTTAATGATTTTCAATCTGTATTGTATTCTGCAGCATGGACAGCGGCAAAGAACAACGGATCCAAAATAGAAATACCACCAAGAATAGACGCTGACTTTAGGTATAAGAAAAAGAAACCAAAGTGGCAAATAAGGTTGGAACGTAGAATAGATGATCTCAGAGTGCATATAGGTCGATTAACACAATATATAAAAGGAAATAGAAACGATAGGTTAGTAAAACAAATAAATTTCATTCAAAAACATTACAAGATACACTCAACTTATGAAAATCCAAACACACACTTCTCAGAGTTTTTAGATACTCTAAAACAAAAACTTACCACTTACAGCAATAGATTGAAAAGGTATAAGACTTGCACATTACGTAAAAAACAAAATAGCCAGTTCAAATCAAATGAAAAGCAGTTTTACCGCCAAATAGGGGCCGACACTATACATAATAATCAAACTGACCAGTTAGACCGACACGTTTTGGAGGTCACCGCACAACCTAATCTTCAAAATAGTAGTTCACCATCAGCTGAGGAACTACGTGTCTTTTGGGCAAATATTTGGGAAAGATCAGTCCAACACAACAAAGAGGCTGATTGGATTCAAAAAGAGCAAAACAGCTATTTTAATACTGATCCTATGGATTTTCAATGCATACCCGTTGAAGTATTCCATAATGTTATAAAAAGGCTGCACAACTGGAAGTCCCCCGGTTCAGATAACATCCACAATTTCTGGTATAAAAAATTCACACATATTCACTCGTTTATATATAACTTTATCAATAAATTAATTAAGACGCCAGAAACATTACCTGACTATATTACTGAAGGAACTACATATATGCTACCAAAAGATTTAAATTGTTTATCTAACCCATCAAAATATAGGCCAATAACATGCCTCCAAACATTCTACAAAATACTTACATCCTGTTTGACAGAAGTAATATACAAACACATAGACAAGAATAATATATTATCCGAGGAACAGAAAGGTTGCCGAAAATATAGTTATGGTTGCAAGGAACAACTTATAATAGATGCAGTAATACTTAAGCAGACTCAGCAAAAAAGGTCAGATCTATATTCCATGTACATAGACTTTAAAAAAGCATTTGATTGTGTGCCTCATACTTGGTTACTTCAAATCCTAGATATTTATCGTGTACACCCCCAAATAATTTCATTTTTAAAAAACACAATGACTAAGTGGACGACAAGATTGAGACTGAACACCGAAACAAATGCAATTGAAACACAACCCATCAATATACGACGAGGTATATTTCAAGGCGACGCTCTAAGCCCGCTCTGGTTTTGCCTTGCGTTGAATCCACTATCTAATTTGCTGAATTTATCAAATGCAGGATATAATTTAAAATACAACTCCACTACTAACTTACAGACTGACAATTTAGTACATAAAATAAACCATCTCTTATATATGGATGACATAAAACTTTATGCGTCAACGGAAGATCAATTACTGCAACTAGTTCAACTTACAGAGATTTTCTCACAGGACATTTGTATGGAGTTCGGGATTGACAAATGTAAAATTAATTCAATAAAGGCAGGACAACCCTATGAACACCAATATTCTATGCAATGTGGGGAAACAGTAACGGCATTAACTGAGAATGAAGTGTACAAGTACCTAGGATGTAGTCAGGCTCAACATATACAACACAAAGACATTAAAACCTCCCTGATTAGACACTTTAAGTACAGGTTAAATACAATATTAAAAAGTCACCTGTATGCTAAACATACTTTTAAAGCAATAAACACATACGTAATCCCCGTTTTAACTTACTCTTTTGGAATTATTAACTGGAATAAAACAGATTTAAAAACCCTACAAAGAATTATCAACACCACTATGACCCGACACAGAAAACATCATCCTAGATCATCGATTATAAGAATGACTTTACCTCGCATTGATGGAGGCAGAGGACTAATCGATATCTCAAACCTACACAACAAACAGGTCACAAGTTTACGTGCTTACTTCCATAGCAAAGCTCCATCTTCCATTCTACATAGAGCAATAGTCCAAAATGATAAAAAACTTACTCCACTGAATTTGTCAGATGAAACTCGACAAAAAAATGAAATACAGATCGACAGACAGACTAAACTTAATGAATGGTCCCTAAAAGCTCTACATGGACGACATCTTCATGACTTGAACCAAGACACCGTCGATAAAGTAGCATCGAACGCATGGCTCAAACGTGGAGAATTGTACCCCGAGACGGAAGGTTTCATGCTTGCAATTCAGGATCAGGTAATCGAGACAAAAAACTATAAAAAACACATAATGAAATTACCACAATCATCCAACGATTCCTGCCGAAAATGCAAAACTTCATCGGAAACAATCCAACATATAACGGGTGCATGTAAAGCAATAGTGCAATCTGACTACAAACACCGACACGATCAAGTAGCAACAATTATCCACCAATATCTCGCATTCAAATACAAACTTATACAGGAAAAAATTGCATATTACAAATACACCCCTCAGACTGTAATAGACACAACAAATTATAAACTCTATTGGGACAGAACCATACTGACAGACAAGACAATTCATTACAATCGTCCAGATATAACCCTACAAGATAAGAAAAACCAAATAGTATACTTGATAGATATAGCAATCCCTAACACACATAACCTTACAACAACACACACTGAAAAACTAAACAAATACACCGATCTAGCCATAGAATTAAAAACACAGTGGAAAGTAAAGACAGTCAAGACGATACCTATCATTATATCATCTACCGGAATCATACCTTACACACTACACACAAGCCTTAAACTCTTAGACATTCATCCGCTCACTTACATCACCTTACAGAAAGCAGTCATACTTAATACGTGCAGAATAGTCAGGAAATTTTTTGCCACAGATAATACCACATCGGCTCTCGTGCTTGGTTAAGGCCCGCACGAGAGTTTGAAATTTACCCTTACGAGGAGACAATTAATGTTTATAAAACAATAATAATAATAATAATAATAATAATACTTTATTTATTTGCTCTCACAATAGGTTATACAAATTGTGCCTTATTGTAATACATTACATAGTTTATCTTAAACCTATTTTGTGAGAGCCTGGTGCCTGAAATAGGTATTTATAAAAAACCTGTGGTACAGGTCACCAGTGCCCCCCCGCAGAAGTTTCGATATAACTATATAAATTTAGCCTTGATGAGCATGCAATAATATAAAGTCAAACTAAGTACAACTAAGTACAATTACAGTAGATAAAGGTAGTAAAAACTGTAAAAACTGGTGTCTTGTATTGACAGAGCTACTACGAGCAGACGAGGTCAATTGACCGCTCTTACGATCTTCATCTTCGGCGCGCTAGTGACATATCTACCTCTTTTTTACTTTTATTATCATTGTAGTAGTTCTTATTTTTTACCCGTCTTATTTATTTTGTTCTCATAATATGATTGTATGTGGTGTGCAAACAAGAAAGAGTCTTATCTATATTTTCACTCGTCTCCAAGTTTAGTACGTTGCTCAGAGTTTACGAGGAGTTTGGTTCAGAGTTTGACTCAAAGATTATCGAACCCTGCACTTATTATCAATATGACAGTTATTACATTACTTATTGTTTAATATTACGTTTTACAACATATAAAGATAAAACAACGGTTAATACCCTGATAACGTGTTTAAGTACTAAATCAACTGCAATATCGTGTGTATCTCATATTGTCTAATATTTGCAAAGATACAGATAACATTCTTCGATTACCTAAAGGACTTTGCTCGGTAAATAATTTGTACTAATCAATTAATTGAAGCGCTCATAGCCCAGCGGCTTGCGTCGATCCTAAGTGATCGACAAAGTTAAGCAACAGCGGGCGCGGTCGGTAGTTGGATGGGTGACCGCTAGTGGCTAAAAATTCTTGAGCGTTTCCGTGCTTCGGAGGGCACGTTAAGCTGTCGGTCCCGGTTATTATTGTAAGATAACAGTCTTTAAGACATGTCGGAGGCCCTCGGGCGGTTTGAAAACTTCCGACACTCGGGTTGGCCACTAACCCCTCCACCAATCCGCACTGGAGCAGCGTGGTGGAGTATTTTATTTATTTAACTTTTTGCACCATACATATGTACAATAGCAAAGGCGGACTTAATGCTAAAAGCATTCTCTCCCAGTCAACCTTCGGATAGTATGAACACAACGATATGGCGGTACATCTAGGCTGTAAAAAAAAAAGAAATACTTAGGAACCAAAAAGAAATAATAATAATAATAGAATATAATTATATATATATATATATATATATACCATACACACACATACACATAGGAATACATAAATAAATACATAACTTTATACATAAATACATAAATATAGTATACATAAATACTTACACTCATTAATAAGAAAAAAAAAAAAAAAAATTGGTGATGTGATTGGTTATGTGATGTGCTGTTTTGTGAGTATGCTCTAGGCCTCCTTAAGAGGAGAGACCCGTGCCCAGGAGTGGGCCATTAATGTGTTGAAGCCAATCAATTAATTAAGAAGTGACTTATGCACGTTTCATAACGTGGAACTAGAGTATTTGAGATAGTGATCTATTCTCAACTTGTCAACATCAAGCAATTTAATGAAATGCCTTCGTATTAAGCGGAATCCTGTTTCCAGTTTCGCTGGCAACGCAATTGTACTTAGATTTTCGGGGATTCAAGCTAAAACTCAAAATCAGTTAGATTTGTAGACTGGTTTATTCAAAGCTAAGCAATAAAATAAAACATTAAGACAGAACCATTAAATTTGTCTCCCAGAAGACATGAAAACTTAAAAACCGATACCTACTGTTGACATCTTTTTGGCTCATTGAAGTATTATTGCTAGCGTATAGAACCGACGCCGCGGACACCATGTATGTCTCAATGCATTGGCGCCACGTGGCTTCAATCTTCGATGGATTCGTTCCATTTTGAAAGGAGAACGGGGGCTCAATTTTGAAAATCGAACCTCCCGGCGGGACACACATTTTGTTCGAGATGTCTGTTTTATGACATTATACTTCAATGTTTTGGCTAGACTTTTCATCTAATTCGCTATTTAAATTCCATTTGTAATTTAGGATAGGTTATTGTGTCAGATAAAATGCATCGCTTACAGAATTGGTGATATTTTTTTGTGATAGCTTGTGATAATTCATCATCAGGTGTTTTTACATCCCGTAGGATAGTGATTAGTGACTATGATGAAATGAAACACTGAAATAGATGATTGAAAGAATCAGATAATATTATCTACAGATAAAAATAATAAAGTCTAAGAGAAAACCAACTAATTTGAATATGGAGTAAAATAAACAATGAATTCAGTTGATAACATAAATACAACAATATTTTTACATTTATTATAAAACAGTTTTTTTTTATAATAATACTCCTTGTACCTAATCTTTCATTTGTTGGTGTACCTATTTATTTATTTATTTATTTATCAGGTTACACCAACAAAGTGGACACTATCACACTCTAATTACACAAAGACAATTATTTATGAATTATAGTCATCATAACTCATAATAAAATTTACAATACTTTCAGACCTAAGAGTCATTGTATTTTATTGTATTTTTACCCATTTTAATACTAAAAATCTTTTTTTTTATTCCACAGACGAACTCAAGCACGTTATGGGTATAACAAAACCAAAATACATGTTCTGTTCTCCTCTAGCCTATAAAACGCACTCCAAAACCCTTAGATCTCTATACTATTTACAACAGATCATCCTCTATGGAGACGAGAAGCATCCAAAGACGCTACTGTACAAGGATCTGGCGGTAGCTAACCAGACAGATGGCAGAATGAAAGAGAACGTTCAGTTTGAAGATTTCGAGCCAGTGGAAGTAGCGGGAGATGATACTCTGTTCGTTCTGTATTCTTCTGGAACCACTGGTCTTCCGAAAGGAGTAATGTTGTCACAGCTCAGCGTTTTGACAGCCTTAACGTAAGTCTTATATTGCGTCGAATAAATTTGAATAGATGTCAGAATTTAATAAACTTTAAAAAATCAGATAGGGCAACACTCTTATTTGAAGTAGGGTAAATCGGGGTAAAGTATGATACATAAGAAAAACACAAATCCTAATGAAATTGTCATATGTATAACATATGAAATATTGTACTGTACCCCATCTTACCCTATTACAGGAGCGTTGACATATCTGATTTTTAATTTATTAAAATTTTACATATCTTCACATTTGTTCGACAAACTATATCATCACAACCTGTGATCCCAACCCATTGTCCCACTTCTAGGCTCGGGATTCTCTCAAGAGAGGTACAGACCTTAGATGACCACGCTGATCAGCTGATTCGGAGACTTCATACACCTTTGAGAATATTAGGGAGAACTCTTAGGTGTTTTCTCACGATGTTTCATCATCGAAGAAAAATTAGAGTTTTTAATTCACCTCGAACAGTAGATTATCTTACCTATAGGATATCTCAATCACCTAGGTGAATTATATTTACTGATTAAGTATAGGTAGGTACTGTTTAGTATACTTAATTCACCTCAGACCTTAAGTCCCAGGTGTCTTAATACCTGGGTGAATTTACCCAGCTAGGTAACTTCAAAATTTTGCTACACTATAAAAGCATCCACCTATTTGGTTTTTAAACTATAAACTTGTTTTTAATAACTGCTATTTAATTAATAACTATGGGGTTCGCCTGGATAGCTTGAGAATGAGTCAGCTGCCAAACGACTCGTCTTGTTCCGGCTGGGGGCTTGAGAGCCAGTTCTTTATTTCTTTTTCTTCTCTCTTCTTGGCCGGCAACGCATCAATGATGCATTTGGTGTTGCTGATGTCCATGGGCGACGATAGCCACTTACCATCAGGTGGATCGTCAGCTCGTTTGCCGGCTATTTCCATAAAACAAAATTTGTAACTTCACAGACCGAATCCCGACATGCTAACATTACTATTCAAGCCTCTCACCATCACTCCATGGTTCCATGCGATGGGACTGGTCACTGCCTTGTTCAACTTTATCAAAGGAGTCACTGTGGTGTATTTGACAAAATTTGATGTCGAACTCTACCTTAAGACTATAGAGAAGTATCGGGTAAGTCTTCTTTTCTTATTAAGTAATGTTAAAAGTTAGCAACAGAGGCCTTAGTGCGAGTTTTACGTGACATAAAGGGCTCTCTACGTAACTGCGAGTTGGCTACAATTTGTATGGGACCGATGCTTTTCTTTTTACTGCCGCTAGATGGCTCTGCTTCAGTCCCATACAAATTGTAGCCAACTCGCAGTTACTTAGCGAGCCCGTTATGTCACGTAAAACTCATATCGTCATATCGCACCCTCAGTGGAAAAAAGCATATGTTGAAAATTATAATTTTACAGGAGAGCAAAAACTGTTAAAATATCAGTAAGTAGTCAAAGGAATTTATTTACATTAAGATTTCTTGCACAAAACCGTCAAGATTAATTATAAAAAATTTGAAAAAAATTGAACATACGCAGGTTTTGTCCCTCTTTCCAATCATATTAATAAATAAAATTCAACGTAAGACGACTAATGCTTTTTTCCATTGAGGATTATATTACTGTTAAGTTACTCTTATGTTATCTTTTTTACTCGTAAACATGGTAACATAAATTAAACTTTTATTATATTATGTTACATGCGGCCAATTTGTATTTCCTCTTACATTTCTAGATATCGCAGATAGTGGTAGTGCCACCAGTATTGGTCGCGCTGTGCAAGTCCCAGCTTCAATACGATGTCAGCTCCGTCGAGCTGGTGTATTCAGGGGCGGCGCCACTGTATCCGGAAACTATACAGGCTGTTATGAAGAGGTAATGTAATCTATACTAATATTATAAAGAGGAAAGATTTGATTGTTTGTTTGCATTGAATAGGCTCCGAAACTACCGAACCGTTTTGAAAAATTCTTTCAATGTTGGGAAGCTACACTATCCCCGGGTGAGATAAGCTATATTATTTAATAATTATATTATATTGGAACGATGTTCCTTATCGCGCGTTGTGAAAGGGGGCTAGACGGAAAATTTCGACACTTTTTGAATTTACGAATGACGACACTTTTTTTGAAGTGATTCAGTAAGTTTTACAGAGATGGCGCTGTACAAACTGCGTAACTATATAAGGTAAATGAAACTTAGTATCCAGAGCGAATTCTAATAAAATAATAGTTTCCTTGAACTTACGTATGTTACAAGTATAAGTTGATAGCGTGATTCAGAATTACTACTCAAACTAAATATCTTAAGTCTGAACTAATCAAACTAAATATCTTAAGTCTGAACAGGCGCTGTACAACAATACAATACTTAAATCGAAAGGAAATTCGTTCCATCCGGGTGTCCCTTGACACCTCTCATGTTTTTTTTTACTATTTTTCCCGAAGCGAAGTAAGGGCGATATCCTATTGCAAAATAAGTATGATCCAGTCAAAATATCTCAACCAGAGATAACCTTACAATTCTCCAATAATTATTTTCATAAAGCTTATTATTGCTACGAATGTTGAGAACACCATTATACAAAAATGTGAAAAGGCGCCATCGATCTCACTGTAGTGTGCCCTCTGTACAATGTAATTTGTACTATTTTTATTCTTTGATTTATACTTTGATACACGTCATTACACATGTCAACTCGTGTTTATATTGTAATGCAATTGCTTATTAAATCAGTATCATCTCAGCATCCAACTCTTTCATTTCACAACCTGACCACTCAACCTTACATGGGTCCTGTCACGGTCGCCATATAAGGTCAGGTCAATCAAAGAGTAAAAATAGTGCAAATTAAATATGTAACAGTATATAAATTAAATACAGTACAGAGGGCACACTGAGTTGAAAGTCACCACTAGATTAAAAAAAAATCGCAACATTTTATATGAAGAGTAAAGCTAAAATCCTAAATATCATTAAAAATATCTATTAAACTCAATAATATCCTATTTCCTTACAGGTTCCCGAATGTAAATATGATGTTACAAGGGTATGGATTGACGGAGAGCACGCTAGCCGTAACAATATGTTTCAACCCGGATAAAATAGGCAGCGTGGGAACTGTTGTTTCCAATACTATTGTAAAGGTAATTGATAATTTATTGCTTTAACAAAAATCCTACTAATATTATAAATTACTCTTTAACGCAAAAACTACTGAACTGTTTCATGAAATTTAGCAAAAAGGTAGAATCTCATGCCCTCGGGAAATGACGAGTCATGTGAAAGAAAGAAATGATAATCAACAATACGATGAATTTTTCAAGTGGGCGTAGATGGCTAAATCCAAAACTATGCAAGCAACAACCCATAATTGTCCCACTGCTGGGCTCGGGGTCTCCTCTCACAATGTGAGGGGTACAGGCCATAGTCTACCACGCTGGCCAAGTTCGGATTGGTAGACTTCACACACCTTTGAGAACATTATGGAGAACTCTCAGGTGTGCAGGTTTCCTCACGATGTTTTCCTTCACCGAAGCAAGTGATAATTAACTTGTAATACGCACATAATATTTGAAAATTAGAGGTGCGTGCCAGGATTTGAACCCGGGCCCCCGCGTTCGGGCGACCAACGTTCTAACCACTAGGCTATCACTGCTTTTTTTGCCGAAACTATGCCGCCGAAACTATGACGAATAGCAAAAAGTGCTCAAAAGACTGCCGGGCTTTATTTATATAAAATTTTAAACTGCATAATTTGATTTTTGGAAAGCCAGCTATCGAACCCGTTTTGAAAAAAAAAACACATTCTAAATTATTACACCAAGCGATATTGTCACTAAAGAGGATTGAAATTTGGGAAGTATCATTACTTTTCATAAATGAAAATGAATGAATGAATGTTTTTATTGATTCATAGATTACATTATATTATGCTAGTTGCAAGGGCCCCTGTACTAGGTAGACCTGTGTTACTGGGTACCCCGCTCATCCACCAAGACGAAATACAATGAATCACTTAAACTTTTAGACAAAGCAAAATAAAAATGGCGTGTGTGTATAAGTGTGTTGTGTGATAGTGTGGAAGTATGTGTATATATATGTGTGTGTGTGTGTGTGTGTGAATGTGTGTCTATGTGAGTATAAATGTAATGAGGAACGGTATATCGCATATTGATATTTGGGATTTGGCCATCCGCGCCAACTTAAAAAATTCACTATGTATTACAGCTCCTGAGAATCATTAATAAAATTTGAATTTTAAATGTTCAAATAAGATTTACAGACTTACATTTTAAATTCTCTAGTACCTGAATCAGGTTTGTTCTTAATCGTTTCTGTCTTTCAGATAGTTAACCCAGAAACCCGTGAAGTACTAGGTCCTAATCAAGAAGGAGAGATCTGTGTTAAAGGCACTATGATAATGAAGGGATATATAGGAAAGGATAGAGCAGCGGATTTTGACGAAGAGGGTTTCTTTAAGACCGGCGACATTGGGTATTATGACGAAGATGAATACTTCTATATTGTGGACAGATTAAAAGAACTTATTAAGTACAAAGCATTTCAGGTAAGAAATCAGTTGCTAATGTACTACAAACAGCTTGGATTTGGGTGTCCTTAAATAGGAAAGCGTTAACTTCTTCGACTGAATTAAGATACTAAAGTTAGTCGCTAAGGAGGAAATGTGATGGAGGATAATACAAACAAACACCAAAATTGTTTCCAGGTGGCACCAGCAGAGATAGAAGCAGTACTTCTAAAACACAAAGGAGTAAGAGATGCAGGAGTAGTGGGTATTCCACATCCTAAGGCTGGAGAAGTGCCCTTAGCTTTTGTAGCACGACAACCAGGTGTAACAATTACTGAGAAGGAAATAAAAGACTTCGTTGCGGAAAAGGTACGTTGATAGATATTCAAGAAAAGAGTGAGTAGAATAAGTGCGTTCACCATCTTGGATTTTATCGCCATTTAGCATCAGCCATTCCATTCTATTTAGCATGGAATTGTTGCCAAGCATAAGTAAATTGAATTTTATATTAACAAATGAATGAATGCCAGAAACATTTTAAAATTGCACTTACTTTGTGTTCTGAACACGTTAAAAACAGTCAGGATTAGTCTAGAGAATGGTAGCTAATTAATTGCCTAATGATATACCATACCACCATACATCATAATGGGGTTTAAACAATGCACTACAGGAAATAGCAACAGGAATTCGCTTCTAGGGTCATCTCCATTCTCACAATAACTGAACACACTCACAAGGACTGCTTATAGCAAATTGTTTAGTGATATTACTACTTACAATGGATCCTGATAGAGAAAATATTATTTTGTTTTAGTTATCAAACCCTAAGCATCTGCGTGGAGGAGTAGTATTTGTAGACGAGATACCAAAGACTGCATCAGGAAAGATATTAAGAAAAGAACTCCGAAAACTAGCGAAAGCTAGAAAGGCGAAACTTTGAAACTGTTTCAGCAGGCTCAAGGCACAAACTTGAAAAAAAACCAGACGGATTGTCAGCAACAATTTCAGTGAAGCACCCATAGTAATACCAACTCCTCTATTCATACAAGTATCACACGCACACATTGACACCATGCTGTTATTAATCGGCCGCCATTACCGCGTCGGATTGGTCGGACTGCACTAAAAATTACGCACACATGGTAAGCGGGCGGCGTCACTCCCGATAAGACAAGGTGACGTCTGGTTCTTTTTTCAAGTCTGTGGCTCAAGGATTGAATATTAAAGTCATTGGACTTTATGCGTTGGTCACATTTTTATACATATTATGTTATATCCTGTCTAACAAATTGGAGGGTTTATCTAAAACTTCAAAATAAAGTTTTATAATTATTTGGTGGCTTATTATTTATGTACCTAACACCCGATATCAATTGTTGATGGTAAACACTGCAGTTACTATGTACCACATGAGACAAAATAGACCTAATAACTAAGCTATTTGACCGACAGAAAAAAGATAACAGATAAAAGGTAAACGCTAGTCATTGAAGTATTATTACTAGCGTATAGAACCGACACCGCGAACACCATGTATGTCCCAATACATTGCCGCCACGTGGCTTCAATCTTCAATGGATTCGTTCCATTTTGAAAGGAGAACCGGGGCTCAATTTTGAAAGTTGAAGCTCCCGGGTGAGTCACACATTTTGTTCGAGATGTCTGTTCTATGACATTATACTTCAATGGTGTACTGAAATAAAATTTCAATGTAGATGAGTGTAAAAATAAATTTCATCCGATTTACTTGAATCTTGAAATAGAAAAAAAGAACACATAAATTATTTTTACACTCCCGAAACCGAAATTTATTTGTACACTCATCTACACTTTTATTCCCTATTTTTTATTTATTCTTAAAGCGCCCCCACACTATATCGAACTCCTGTACAAAGTTCCATGCTTATAAGTCTACTGGTTCAAGCTGTCAGTCACAGTATCAGTAAGCGTTTTATAAATTCGATAGTTATCGATCAGTACAACACGACAAAATAAAGTAAAGCCTAGCTCTTATGTAAACACATTTCTCCAAACTTGTCTTAAACGATTCGTTTTTCGTCACTCGCACTCCGGCTCTCAGAGTCGCGAGACTTTCGATTTTTTTTTCGTGCTCCGGACCATGTACAATTTCTTAATATTCCGTCAAGTCGTGTTCTAAGTTTAAATCTCATTTTTATAACGAATTTTATTCAGGAACTTTAAGCCGAACTGTCATTTTAAGTGACCTTAATTTAGGATAAAAGTGTACCAAAAAATTGATCTCAAAAAGATTTCTAACTGATCTCTTATAAGCTTCTAAGTGTTTTATTAACAAGTGGTGTTATTACGTTTGATACTGTGAAACAAATAGATTTGAAAAATTTAATTTTACGTGTTCTAAATATTTTTGAGACTGAACATTGTCAAGACAAAACTGTATCTTGAATCATCGTGAGAATAAATTACATAAAAAGTTTAAATGTGCGGTTTAAAATATTCTACGTAACTACTTTTGAAACATCACAGTTTTAAACACAACATTGTTGAAATACTACATTTAGAAACAGCATATTATTGAAATTCCATAATCGAATTCCAAAACCAATCATTACCATTCATGGTATCACATAGTGTTATTATAACAAATTTTTGAAAGATCGAAACAACATCTACTAATACAAAAAATCGCAAATCAATTTAAAAAGAAGAAATAATGAATATTAAAATAATAACACTCACACACATTGCTTTGATACTCTTAAAAACCAAAACTGTGATAACTTATGACGGCACTGAATTCGACGCTATCAACGAAAATTTATACGATTCCAAAAACATCATTAATACCGAAAACAGCCCTGGTCTGTTACGACTTATAAAAGAGGACAGATTTAATAAAGACGTCATAAGAAACATCGGTCTGGATTCAGACGCAGTCAATCATTATGAAGATATAACAATTATGGACGAAAACGGTGAGCTTAAAAACCTGAAGTTTAAGTCTGCTTCAGTGCCTGTGAGACTACAAAAACTAGTGACAAGTGACACAGTGACAAGTGACACAGTGACAAGTGACACAGTGACAAATGACGATCTTGAAAGTGGAGTAGGACATGGGACAGGAAAAGTGCATAAAGAGAGTCAGAAGTCGAAGTTCTTCGATGAATTGGGGTGTAAGTATTATTTATTTATTTCAATGTTAATGGCACCTCTTATATTAAGGGTACAACTTAATTACTGCCGACCCTGGAAGGACGTGGGAAGAGTGGGTGTTATAGCAACAGTAGGTATAGAAAGAAAAGTTCCTTTGATATAAATAATTTATATAATAAATACAGACAGAATATTGTAATATAAATGGGTGAATATCAAGTCAGCGAATTTTACGTGTCCACGTGGAGAATCGAGGTGTAAAATGATAGGATGTTCCTTATTTTTTTTATAGTGAACTATACCTAATACATAACTTGGGTCAATTATGGCCACATATATTTTTTATAAGTGTATTATGAATAATTAGAGAAAATAAAAATACTTTAAAATTCAAGTTTGGTGGCTTGTCACAGCTCCATTTTTCATATATTAACGTAATTTAAAAGCAAAGGGTGGCTTCAACCCATTAATGGCCCACTACTGGGCACGGGTCTCTCCTCTTGAGGAGGCCTAGAGCATACTCCACCACGCTGCTCCAGTGCGGATTGATGGAGGGGTTAGTGGCCAACCCGAGTGTCGGAAGATTTCAAACCGCCCAAGGGCCTCCGACATGGCTTAACGACTATCTTAGGATAACAACCGGGACCGACGGCTTTACGTGCCCTCCGAAGCACGGAAACGCTCAAGAATTTTTGCCACTAGCGGTCACCCATCCAACTACCGATGGTAATGGTTACTTAAATCGCTCCTTAGTAAAGAATCACCATACAAATTCTGTACTAAAGAGCGATTTAAGTAACCATTAGTGACTCTGAGTTGGGGCTTAAGAGTCTTTACAAAAGGATACGAACTAAATGGTTTGTTTTGACGAACTTTTAAAGGCTAACCGGATTAAAACTCAATAATATTTCTTCCCAAGATCTCATAACACAAGCATAACGTTTTGTAATAGTTACGAGTGAGGCCAATCGGAGAAAGTAGAATCCGGTTCCGTAATCGTTTTATTCGTCCAGTTATTATGAGATAAGCTAAGGTTTTGTTGAAGGAAAGGGGCAAGGGGATTCCGTTTAGTGGACTTACCATTTCCGATTTGTACACTTATCCTTTTTTACCCGACTGCGCGACGCAAAGGAGGGTAATGTGTTTATCAGTCTATGTATGTATGTGGGGTTGTAGAGACCAAACGGGTTGACCGATTTTAATGATTCTTACGTCAATCGATTCGCCTTAACCTTGCAAATGTCACTAAAGACATGACAATAATCAAAATTCGCCACAGGGACAACCAGACGTCATAATGTCTAAATGAAAAATTCGATGAACTACGAGTACCTACATCAAGTGGAGTATCGTTGAATAAGTATTCAAAAATGATCTTTAGGTTCCTCTCATCAAGTGACAGTTTATTAAGTTTATACATTGTGATAATCTAACATTTTAACAAAAAATTAACCGACTTCAAATGAAGTACATTGTACTTTTCACATGGATGCCATTGTCAGATCTCGTTAAAATTTATGTGGGACCACACGACAAGCACCAGCTTTCAATTAAAACAAAAATCATCCAAATCGGTTCACCCAGTCCAAAGTTCTGAGGTAACAAACATAAAAAAAAAAAAAAAAATACAGTCGAATTGAGAACCTCCTCCTTTTTTTGAAGTCGGTTAATAACATCAAGACAAATAGAAAAACCTTACCTACTCATAACAATCATAGGGATCATCATCGTAGGGATTTGTTGAAGCGATGGCGTTGAGTGACTTTCGAAAAGTGTTTAATAATAATAATAATAATTCTTTATTTGTGAAATATAGGTATTACAGGTCTTAAAATATATTAGAAAGTCCTCTATATTCGACCCTTTCGGGCATACAAATATTTTTAAAAATTAAATTAAATTATAAAACAGTTAAAAAATTAAATTAAATTGTCAGTTAAAAATTCATGAACAGAATAATAACATTTATTAATTAACATCTTTTTTAATTCCATTTTAAATTTATCAATATTATTTATATCTCGAAGCCATGCAGGAACTTTATTATGGATTTTTGGTGCCATACCAAATACACTTTTACTAAGTAAAGCAGTTTTTGACTGAATTGCTGAAAGCTTAGTTTTGTGTCGTTGACTTTTTAAATAATTATTAAATATGTCAGGGTTCCTTTTTATATTATTTTTAAAATTATAATTATAATTATAATTATTATAATTATAATTATTATTTATAAAATTACTTCATATATGTACAAAGATGATAGTGTTAATAATTTTAAATTTTTAAAGTGTGGTCTACAACAATCAGTACTAGATATCTTGGTAATGGCACGGACACACTTTTTTTGAGCTTTAAATATATCTTCACGCTTTGTACCGTTGCCCCAGAACATTATGCCATAACGTAGAGTAGAGGACACAAAGCCATGATATGCAGTTAGTAGTTTGTAACAAACCTACTCCGAATAAAACTTATTTCATTTCATTTCATTTCATTTCATACCTACGTTCATTTAAAATTGCAAAATATTAACATTTCATACAAAACCAGGTCGATATTACCTAATGACTCAACACTTTTTGGGTTTACTAATAAATATATTTGTGGTATATCCAGGGATTTTACGTTTCATTGTGAAACTTATTTACGCACAGCTGTTGAAACACAGCTTTCCACAAGGCAACGTATGACCTTCAATAGGCTTAAGTCTTAAGAGCTCGTTGCTACTACGACAGAACTTCGGATCTTGCTAAGTTACGTGAACACTAACTCTATACATTGAAGTATTATTACTAGCCAATTACTAGCGTATAGAACCGACAACGCGAACACTATGTATGTCCCAATGCATTGGTGCCATTTGGCTTCAATCTTCAATGGATTCGTTCCATTTTGAAAGGAGAACTGGGGCTCAATTTTGAAAATGGAACCTCCCGACGGTACACACATTTTGTTAGAGATGTCTGTTTATTTATTTATTTATTTATTTATTTATTTTTGCAACACCTAAATCTAGGGTATACAAGGGCAAAAACTTAATGCCTAATGGCATTCTCTACCAGTCAGCCCTGGGTGCTGGTGAAAATCTTAGATAGGCGCAAACTGTCGATCTTAACAGTCAAAAAAAAAAATCTAATTTTTATATTACATATCTTACGTCCAATACTGTAAATAGACATAATATAAAATATATAAATACATACCATTACATTCATATATATATATATATGTACACAAATAATATAAATACATAATATATATATATATATATATTTATATATAATATATACAAATATATAATATCCTACAAATATACGTTTACATAAATATGTAATGCCAACACATATAAAACGTACGTTGATGCTTAACCCGTGGCAGATAACTTAAGGTAATGTTCACGAAGCAATCTCCTGAACGTCAATTTAGTTGGAGCTTGTCTGATGGCATTTGGCAGGGCGTTCCAAAGCTGTATAGCCTGAAATGTAAAGGAATAGTGGAAAAAAACACTTTTATGTGGTGGGAAATAAAACTTTAGATTTCGAGATGAACGTAGTTCCCTGTCACTAGTGGAGCAGATGAACTGAAAATTTTTCTTGAGATATGAAGGAGAAGTTGGATCATGCAAAATTGAATACAGAACCAAAAGAATCCTAGAATTACGCCTATATCGAATAGTAAGCCATTTTAGCTGGCTGCGATAGCAGAAAACATGATCATATTTTCGTAGATTGAAGATAAATCGAATGCAGTTATTGAGTAGGCGATCTATTCTATGACATTATACTTCAATGACTCTATAGTCCGTTTTTCAGACATGTCCTATTTGCTAAACAATCGTTCAGTGTCTTTTAATCTTAATTTGTAATTTAAAAATAAGACAAAGTTAACAATTTAAGAATTTCTGTTTAATTTTTGTCATTAATCTTGATGGTTTTGTGCAAGAAATCGTAAATTCCTTCGACTACTTAGGTACTCATATTTTAACAGTTTTTTCTCTCCTATAAAATTGCAATTTTCATCTTATGCCTTTTTTCCACTGAAGGTACGAAATATACTAGGGATATTTAAATCCAAAAATATATTATCTCTACTGTTAAACATGAAATTTAATTTGTTATCTGTAAGTGTAAGTCTGTTTTATAAAATCAGAAATGTATTAAGTACTTAAAACTAGTTCAATTAAACTATTATTAGTTAAGATAGTACTATGCTAATTTGTGCTTAAAACCTAGATCAAGTCGTGTTCTAAATTTAAAAATTAAAAAGTAAAACCAGTGGCCGCTTTCCAGTCGCTCTCTACCTCTCTCTGGCGCCGATTGGCAGGGGAGCGCAACAGTGTAACTACAAGTATTATTTTAATTATTTTTACTACCTAGTGCTTGCGACGAGTCCGTTGAAATATGACTGTCAAAAAGGAAGCGAAAGATAGGAATAGGAAACAGTCAGAATCAATCGGTCATTAGTTCATTAATTATTTTTATTTTTATTATTTTATTTATTTAATGAATTGACATAATACTGTGGTGTAAATTTTTATCTAGCTGAATTACAATCTATGTCCGATAATATCTGAAATAAAATTGAATTGAAATTAGTCTTCGTGTATTATTTCCATTACATTGAAACTTCTATCTATTTTTCCGTCTTCCTAATAATACTGCAAAACTTTAAAGCATCTTGAAATTGTTGTTTTCATTCGATAAGCATAATCAATTTTAGTATACAGTTAGAACTACATGACCTAAATGGATAGGGAAACGAAAAGTTATAATATTAGATAAAATTAGAATCGTAATTTGATGTCTTCCTCGAAAGAATCCGAACGAGTCGCTACAACAAAATTAACTATCGACTATGAACTATGTGTCTTTAATTCAATTTTGAATTTGTATGATTTGAAAAAGTTTAGAACATAGTAATTATATAATAATTTTGTTTTAAAAAATGTTCCACACACCTTACTACTAGGTGATCGTCTTCTCATATGAGACTTGACAGTACCGCGATATTCTTAAATACAGAAGCACGTTTGCAAAAAAAAACAAAAAATGTCAAATGTCAAAATGAAAAATACTTATTTATAGAGTGTTAACATTGTAGTGTTAAAAATAAAAAAAAAGTTGAAAACGAAGTTGATCTGTGTTTAAATATTATCTGTGGTATCATTAAAAATACGTAATTGTTTTTATCTGCGTTTGTGGTAAGTTCCGGGATTCGTAGGGATCGGGGTTTGTAGGACTGATAAATAGATATGTTATGACAATAACATATATAATCAATACATTTTTTGTTATTCACATAATATACTTAAGGATTATACGAGTCTGATAAACAGCTCTATTATTAAAATGAAATAATTATGAAACGTGTTACCTAGCCCTAAGTGGTCAGCCGATTGAAAAACGAAAACTTTTATTCACCCAATACCTGAACAATATGAATTTTTTTATTATTTTTGCAGCCAATTTTTTTTCAGAAGTAGTCTAAAAATACAAAAATAAAATAGATTTTATCGGCAAAATAATAAAAAAATACTTATGTTCACTCCTATGATATCTTTCTAATTTTTTCTTTCCTTTTGAAGTTATTGCCTCAAAGAAA
>OZ010709.1:4992954-5048681 GCA_963932265.1 Thymelicus lineola | reverse complement strand
TATGAGTCTGATAATTGAATCCAAACTACTAAAACATGAAATAAATCGGCAAAATTAAAAAAATATATGTATATGTTACACCCCTATGACATTTTTCAAATTTTTTATAATATTTCGTTTTGAAGTTTTTTGTTTACTTCAAAGAAATCGATATTTAGTAATATGGTCGATTTTTGTATGTCTAAATATTTAAGTAATTCAATGTTTGTGTTTATTTCTGATCAACATAATATCAGAAATTCTGTTACATTATTTGTCCAAAAACAATAGGTTTCAATATATTTTGAAAGAAAAATTACGCGCTATTCTTTTTTCCTTTCGCTCCACTGAAATGTGTATTTGTGACATATGTTCTAGACTGTCTTCAGAGTTGATATCATCATCATTCATCACCCATCATCTGTCCCACTGCTGGGCTTAGGCATCACAACATGAATGTATGACTAGCCGTCATACCCAAACGTTAGCAAATTGGAAACTTCATACCTTGAGAACTTTATGAATATGAAGAACTATTAAATATACAGGTTTCCTTTACGACATTGACTTACGGCTTATGGACAGGTCTGACCCGCGCTCTAAATGCGGCATCTTGTGTGAAATTTTCCGACGGGCTTATCCTTTCTTTTGAAATCATTGCATTAATAGTCAATCAATGATATAATTTTTTAACGTTATCACATTCATATTCCCGCACTAAGATTCCCTATGTCGACATTGGATGAAATATGTACCTATCTGTTATTGAAGTAGCACTTACCTTTTTGTTTTATCTTTGAACTATGTGTGCATGTCTAACGCTTGGGGCGTCACTAACGCTTACTTAAATCGTTCCTTAGTACGGAATTTGTATGGTGATACTTAACTAAGGACCGATTAAAGTAATCCTTACTGACTCTGAGTTGGGGCGTAAATGTTAACTTTGTTGATGCAATAAATAAATGAATAAATAAATATTTCTTCCAATCATAGGACTCGTAGGGTGTCGGTTTGTAACTTCCACCAATGACAGGGCGCAGATATTCATCCAATTTCACGTGATCCTTTGTCACGTACCTCGAAGCTTGTCCTCTATGTATACAATAGAACTTCGGTAATCCGGACCCTATCTGATCCGACGCACTCTGTAATCTGACATGCCTATCACTGTTGATTGTACATAAAAATTCAAGTCATAAAAGTTCAAATTAAGTCTTTGATTTGTAATTTGTCGGACTATAATGTAATCGTATATAAACGGACTATAGAGGGTCTTAAGCTGGCCATACACGATCAAGTATACTTGTCAAGTTTACAGTTTGACTTGATGCGGAATCCAGTGTGCATGAGATAGCTATATGGCCAGATAGCCATACCGTATCCATACACCGTCAAGTTTATTGGATGTCGCTTCAAGTCCGCTGCAAACTTGACAAGTATATGGCCAGCATTAGGCAGTCATAAGTAGACCTGGTACTCTATAATCCAACAGATTCGATATTCCGACATCTCCCTGCAAAACGTTTCTCATATTACCGCGAGTCTACTGTATATAAAATTCTTGGGGTTTTCGATAGTTCCACAATTTTCAGCTTGGTCTAGTAACTAAGCCATCCATAGATTAAAGTCGAACACGAAACAATAATTAGGGTCACGATTAAAATCATAAAATCTCTGAAACCAGGCTCCGTCTGTCACGATGTCACGTGTCACGGTTGTCACGTATCACGCTTGTCACGGTAAACAGAACGTGACAGTGCGTATTCATAGGGTTTCGTAAGAAAAATTGCGAAAAAAATGCTTTTGTTCACCGGATGTAAGAGACAATGGTATGAATGGTACGTCAAATTGGAAGATTTCGTGATGGGAACACACAATCATACGCACAAGCATTGAAGTATAATGTCATAGAACAGACATCTCGAACAAAATGTGTGTCCCGAAACCGCGATGCCCGGGAGGTTCCATTTTCAAAGTTGAGCCCCCGTTCTCCTTTCAAAATAGAACGAATCCATTGAAGATTGAAGCCACGTGGCGCCAATGCATTGGGACATACATGGTGTTCGCGGTGTCGGTTCTGTACGCTAGTAATAATATTTCAACGCACACAAGTAATAATCTACGAATGCTTAACGAGATATTTGAACGTGTTAACAGATTTTATAAATAAGTCTCCGAAAAACCTCCACCATGGTTCAATTGATAGTGAATTGTCTATGAAGTGAGGTCCCGAGTTCGATTCCTGGCTAGCAGACTTTTATGTGACATATTTATGATTTTTCTCGTGCTATTTGTGTTGTCCATGTCAGTCGCTCACGGAATCTTAGTATGGGAAAGGGGGTATGAGTGTATAAACGTTTGTTACTACACAAGCTGTTGCCCGCAGCTTCGCACGCAGAAATGATTATCATAATTATCCCTTATTTCATCCCTTTGGGGTTGAATTTTGAAAAATCCTTCCTTAATGGATGCCTACTTGATAAAAGGAATACGTGTGCAAAATTTTTAAGTTTCTAGCCCTAAACGTTTGGCCTATGCGCTGATACATCAGACAATCACTTTTGCCTTTTATAGATATTATGTAGATAGATGGACATCTGTAACACGATGGCCGACAAAGTAAAAAGAAGCAAGGGATTAACTCAGTTGCTTCGAAGGGTTTTTCTGGGTAGCTACCACCTTCTTGCCTGAGTCAGCCGCCAAACGACTCATTGTGTTCCGGCTGAGGGCTTGAGAGCTTTCTTTCTTTTTCTTCTCTCTTTCTTGGCCGGCAACGCATCAGTGAAGCCCTTGTGAGGCTGATGTCCATGGGTGACAATAGCTATTTAGTTATTTACCATAAGGTGGAACTTCTGGTCGTTAAAAAAAATTAAAACGTAAAAAGCAACAATTTCCTTATATTGGTATAAGCTTTAACTACACTTTTGACACAATTACACAATAGGTATTTGTCATATATTCACATGAAATACATTTTAGCACATTCTCAACAAAAAACTAAGTTTTGACACGCAATACTTTACATAATTGTAACAATTTGACGGCAAAACTAATTAATTACTAGTCGCTAGCCAAAGAGTCTTGCAACGAAAGTTTGTACAAAGAATAGGGTTACCATGATTCAGTTAAAATGGGTTATGTCTCAGTAAATTAGGAAGTTTCTATAAGTGACTTGCATTGCATTTTAATAAGCATAAAATTTTGTATGACCCTAAATGTGATTTCACAGCCTTAGCTTATTTAACAATTAAATAATATTATAATAATATACACCCGCATTCAACCAATTAAAAGTATTTCTATCCAAAATTGCACTAATAACTAGTTCTTTTAATAACGAAACGGCTAAGCCACATATTTTGACTAAGGTTTGTGAAAGACGTTCAGCAGTGATAGCCTAGTGGTTAGAACGTTGGTCTCCCGAACGCGGGGGCCCGGGTTCAAATCCTGGCACGCACCTCTAATTTTCAAATATTATGTGCGTATTACAAGTTAATTATCACTTGCTTCGGTGAATGAAAACATCGTGAGGAAACCTGCACACTGGAGTGTTCTCCATAATGTTCTCAAAGGTGTGTGAAGTCTACCAATCCGCACTTGGCCAGCGTGGTAGACTATGGCCTGTACCCCTCACATTGTAAGAGGAGACCCCGAGCCCAGCAGTGGGACAATTATGGGTTGTTGCTTTGCTTTTTTTTGTGAAGGACTTGTATAGTTAGGACGTGTAGAGTTAGAAGCTTGGCTCTACATGAGATCTAATAACTTTTTGATGTATAGCCATATGGTTTCATCTTGGCAATATTTTACACGAAAATGTTTTGGACGGGATAAAATTATACCTCATTACTTAAGTGTCTGAGGCTGAGATATATATCAACGCTTGAAAGGAAACATTAACTAAGCGACACTGAGGCAACTTTACAGGAGAGCAGTTTAAAGTTGAATTTTTAGAAAAGTTGTTGTATATGTCACAATAAAGATGATAAAATAAGGATTCCAAAACAGTAAGAATAACGTCGGTAGGAAGATTACAAAAAAATTATGATTTTTTCTAAAAATTCCAACTTCAAACTACTCTCCTGTAAAGTTAGCTCAATGTCGCTTAGTCAATTTTTCCTTTCAAACGTGGATATGTTTAAAACTAGCAAACATGCATACATTCAGCTAGTCCCGGATTTGTCAATAGGCCGTATAGGCCGCGGCCTGGGGGCGGCAGTTTTCAGAAGATGATAATGTAGATGATTTTGCTATTAAAAAAGGGTGCGTGTACTTTTGTACGCGCGTGAGAAGTTATACTTCTTTGACATGAAAAAAAATCAAAAAACAATATTAAAAAAACAATATTCAAAAACAGCAATACTAAAAATAAAAATGAAATAATATTTTGAAATAATTTAATTTACGAATGTCTATAGCCAAACTATATGTGTTAAGCGCCATCTGTGATTAATTTTGTAGTATATTCTAATATTACTTTGCTACGTATCGTAATAGTTCTCGTAATAGAACATAGATGGTGTTTTTACAATTGCAAAAACAAATCAATTGTAAATCTTTTTATTTTCTGTTTTTACAATAATTGTAAAAACACCATCTATGTTCTATTACGAGAACTATTACGATACCATGCTGTAAAACCAGTTTTTGTGGGGGGGAGGGAATGAAAGATTTTATTCAGTTCAGTTGAAGAATAATTTATTTTCCGACAGGCATTAAACTTTAATACAGATTAAGGAGAGAAAAAGAATGTGCTCCTAGTCCCAAAGACAAGTATCGATTACTATTTACTACTACAGTCCGTTCACAGTTATTTTACCTCTGACAAGCTGTCATTACCTTCCCATTAGATTAGCATTACTTGCTGTCAAGTGACGAGTGTTGCAAAAGTTCCCGATTTATCGGGAGATCTACTGATTTTGGTTATCGTCTCCCGATATCCCGTTTTAGCGACCGTTTCTCCCGATTTTTTGCATTTTCTACCAATGTAATATAATATTGAAAATTAAAATAGAAAATAGTGTTATAAATACAAAAAACAAAAGAAACTGAGTCGCTCAATGAAAATACAGAAGAAGTTTGGGCAAACGTAGGTACATATTATAGCATAAAACGTGGTCATGGCTCACGAAATCGTGTTCTAATATTTTTTCCAACTGAATCAATGATAGGTCTATTACACACAAAAAAATAAAAAAATACAAAAAACCCGACTGCGTATAAAACATGTGCGACATATTGAGGATAAGTTTTGTAAAATGGATGGAAGCTTAGACGCGGAAATTGATAAATTTATTATAGAATTGAAAGACGAGTGTGATACGGAATCTGAGAGCAGTTTTGATGATTCATGTTCGTCCGATAGTGATTATTTATCATTAGGCGTGCGTTTGGATCATTCGTATGCCAACGGTTTTTTTTTTTTTGTTTTGTTTTCGCTGGAAAATCCTCATGGATACCCGACAGGCGCGGGGGGACGCTGTCGGGTTATGCCGGACTCTTACCGGCTAAAAACCAGCGGTGTTCCTCCTCACCGTCTTCCGGCGGAGCTGCGGGAACGCTTTCGCACACTTCCGCTGCTCCGCCGACGGTTGCCCGGGACTCGGGCCCATCTTGTGGGGCGCTACCATCTGTGGCGCCACTCACCGTCAACCTGGCGTGCCGGAACACGGGACACGCCAGCCGCCTCGGGGGTCTCCTCCAACTGGGCGATGGTACCCCCCGGTTCCACCGCCCGGAGACCCCGGTTATGGGGGAAGGCGGCGCTCGTGCGCCAGGCGCCTCCGTCCAATTCTCTTCCGGCGGATTGGGTTACAAAGAGGGTCGTCCTCCCTCGCCCGCTCCGCCGCCTCCTTTTGCACCATGACGCACTCACAAAACCGGAGCGCCGCCTTCCACGCTCTGTCGCTGCCGACCATGGCTGTCACGACGCCCGGCAGCGACAGGTCGTCCCCAATAATCGTATGCCAACCCAATTTAAAGCAATTCAATTTGTTGTAATTTTAATATAACTACCGAGAATGTGAACTGATTAGTTAGGAGACTGTAAAATAATACATTATTTTATTTGAACGTGTATCATTTTTACTATCGTTACTTTTGGATCAACCTAGTAAATAATATTTATATACATCAGAAGAAACATGTAATATTTCATGTTAGGGAATCGTACAAACTAAACATTACAACACACAGCTAAGGTTAACCAACTTAATAAATTAATAATGTAGTTTTTATAAGGAAGAATATAAACGCGTACAAACAAAATTTTGATATTAATAATCGCCAAACAAAAATAATGTATCAATTAATTACGCCTTCGTTCCGCCAAAGTAAAGTGCAACGATCTTTCATAGGGCTTGGTGTACATTTCTATAATAAAATCCCAAAATTAATACGTGACTTGCCAATAGAATCTACGAGTTTAATGGTTAAAACTAAGTTGGCGGGTGTCTATTATACTATCTACTACTTAAATGGTTTTTACCCAAAACGAATGTCATAAAAAGGTTGTATAATAAAAGCTATTGCATATTTCAAGAGATTTTATTAGTTATCATTTATATTAATATTTCGTCTAGTTGTGCAGGAGGCGCTATATTTCGTTGGTACCTTGCCCAATCATCAATCATAATCATACCATAACATACTCATTGTAAGTATGGCCACAGCAAACTACTGATCTTCTAAAGATGTATAGGGTACGTTATCCAGTGTTCAGGACTTATTCTGAACCTTTGTCAGTCACAAAACAGGCGATTAAGTAGTCCATATTCATATAGTATTGGTTTGCCAGAAATTGTAGCGAAACTGCGAAAACACATTCACCAAAACACAAGTACGAAATCGAATACAACAGTAAATTAAAATAACTGTGTGCGTGTCGATGAGTTTCAATAGTAAATAGGACTCCAAATAGGTACGCTGAAAATATTTAATAGAAAAATACAAAAAACCACGCGTAGAAACATGAAAGATCGATGACAAATATGACAGTACAGTGGTGTTATTTATAAATACTATGGTTACCAAAATGACATTATTAGGGATTACAATCATCTTTGTTGTCAATCGATTAATCGATGTCAAAATATTCGAAATGTAATTTAATAAAATTAGCGTAACGATTGAATGGTAATTCTAAATTTACATAGTTTTAATATGTATGGAATACGAAAACATGTAAGAAATAAATTAATATTATAATTATAATTAACAAATAATACATAAAATATATTATTATATTCCATCAATCGATTATTATGAATCAATTCAATCGATTATAAAATCGTTTGTAATGAGGTAAATACTGTGAAAACTTTTTTGCATACAGAAAAAATACAGAATTTAGCTAACTTCACGTTGTAGAATTTAGGTGTCGGTGTGCGCGCGCATCGTAGAAATTCACTCTCATCATTTTTCACCATCGCGCCAAAAGAAGTATAACTTCAAAAAGTTCCGTAAAAACATGTAATTCTTGTTTTTTTACGCACTTTCTTAGTGACCAATTCAGTGCCTTCCTTACTATAAATGGCAAATTATTATTTTAGAGAGGTACATAGGGCGGCGGAAATAAATTGGCCTATACTGATAAAAAATATAAATCTGGCACTGTATTCAGCACACATCTTGCCTTATCTACACCGCATGCGTTTGCTACATGCCTTTGCACAAGTTTCATAAGTCAATCAATGACCCCGAATGCAACATTCCGCACAGTCCGAGATTCATTGCCCGCGTGGTGCACACAATCCTATTTCACGCACCGTGCAAGCGGAATGAAAGTGAATCGCACGTGATTACTTTCCATCTCACACTTGTCTTGACTACGTGTTTATTGTTCGATTATTTAATAGTTTAATTACTTAATAGTGTAAGCCAATTTTTATAAATGAACGAGTAACCGCCCTCGCTTTGCTTCGGTTTTCTTTATTTTTTACACCTTGGGTTACATTATTGGAGTTTTATTAAGGATCCCTAATTTTTTTTGAAAATGTAATATAGCCTATGTTACTCGGGGATAGTGTAGCTTTCCAACAGTGTAAGAATTTTTCAAATCGGTTCAGTAGTTTCGGAGCCTATTCAATGCAAACAATCAAATCTTTCCTCTTTATTATTAGTATAGATATAGATTAGAAAATAATATTGAAAATATAAACATGCATAGAGAAGGAAATATAATTGTATTTTAATTGTAAATAATCTAAGATCCCTGAAGGCTATCCATAAAGGTATCAATGATTTAGTTGGTATTAATACTGGTTATACATATATCAACAATAATTAACAAATAAATAAAAACTTACACACTCATACCCCCACAGTAGGTTATTTACCTATGTATATCGCGGGTGGCATGGACGACACATAAAACATCACAATAACACCCTGCACCCGAGTACAAATATTTATCTATCACATAAATATCTGCCCCGGCCGGGACTCGAACCTGGGACTCCTCGCTTCGCAGCCAGGGTCAATGATTTGATGTTAATTGTACACAAATGTTAATTGTATAGATACAGACTGTTTTTCTTTGTATTTTCCTGGCTGACAATACATATCGGTGATGCCTTTGTTGGTACTGATGTCCATGAGCGACGATAGCCACTAACCATCTGGCATCTTGGTTTGTCTGCTTGGCTATCCGATATTTAAAAAGGTAGAAATATAGTTACTATTTCAAAATTTAATATTGGTGCTGTTCACTGCCAAGGAGTACAAATGCATTCTCATTTAATCAAAGCATTGTGTATTTGAACTCTATAGGACTTAAAGGAAGTAGTTATATGTAGTTCAGCTTGCAAGTTCTGAACCATAGATACATGCTAAGAAACTTACAAACAAAGCAAGTTAAATAAAAGATTGTAAAAATCCAAAAACATAATATTTCTCGTTATAGTTTTATCATGTAGTTTTATTATTAGTATTAAATAAAATATATTACTCGTATATGATAGATTGACATTTAACAATTAAAAATGCTACGTCATAATACTTACTTACTATGATGTAATTATGGATAAAAAATCTTAATACTTGATAAAGTTGATCTAATAAGTCGCTCTTTTTGTAAAGGTGTGTCGTCACCACCCATTTTAAATCCCAAAGCCAAAGGGGTAAATTTTTCCAACTGCTAGAATACTAACACTAGCACCCACTAGAAATAACGGTGATCTACCGTCAATTGTGTCATACTGGCGGTAGTATTTTCTTTCTCTTTCTCCTTTTCTCTCTTTCTCCTCGCTCTCGCTCTAGTTCTTTCTCTTTGAAAAATTAAAGTATTTGTCTGTAACTCTTCTGATGTATAGTGCATTCTTCAGACGAGTCCTATTTTACTAAATAACAATCTTAAAGAGTATTTTTATTGTAATTTAGATATAAGGCTACCATAAAATTAAAAGAATTTAAAGACTGAATAATTGAATAAATAACTATATTTATTGCCAAAACAATTTTCTGTTTTATATTAATAATATTTTTAGGATTATTTAAATTAATATTTCAATAAAAAGTAACGCCATGGTTGTTTACCAAATTAGACTCGTCGAAAACATGGAGTATAGGTTAGTAGAACGTATGTATAGCTGCACTGTCGTTACGGATGGACAGTAATTACCACTTGCCATCAGGAGACGCCTGCTTTATAACCGGCTATCAACATAATGTAACTAAGAAAGGAAAAATATCGAAAGTAGAAAGAAAAATTTGCCAAGTGCAAGCTGAACGCAGTACAATAGATTGTTCCGTACGTAGAATATATATTTATTTAGTTATTTATTATTTATCTACCATGTTTTAATAAGCTTTATACAAAAATTTGTCTGTTAGTATAAATAAGAAAGTTAATATTGCAACTGCTAGTGACTCCTTTAATAAAAAATCAGATACATATTATATATATATATATATATATATAATCATACAGGTGGTTAGTTATATTTTAGTCATAAAAATTTATAAATTTTCAACTTAATCGCTCCTGTAGATTCAGAAAAATTGGCTTGTTAGATTGTGACCTGTGACATACGAACACACAGACGCATAATTGATCCTACAAATATTGAGATTTCATTTAACATTCGGACAGACGGAACCCTAACAGCGATTTACGTACTAGAAAGTGACCGTTGACTGAGGTTTGACATGTAATTGACATCTGTCATTTCCAGTTAATAATCCAAATACCAAATACCAATCCAAAAATCCAATCCAAATACTTTTGTAAACAATCTTGTGTACAAGATCTTGATAATAATGACAACGTTTATCTACGTCTAAGCTACCTAACCACTCTTTAAACGTTATCCGGCCCTAAAGAGTTTATTATACCTTATTATTATAATTTATAAAGTATCAAGACCTTGCGAACGCACTTGACTCGACTACTTTCGCCATAGCTTTCCAAAACGTGATGGCATCCAAACGGTGACAAGTACCTTATCTAATACAATGTAAATACGATCGTGTGTCCTTTGAAAAACGGTCCATTTCGCTTATTATTCACACCCAATTATTCAATGTTGATGGTTTAAACGTAGGCTGTCAAATATGATGAACTTAAGTGGGTTATGTTAAGGTTTAAATTACATTAAATAGTGAATCAACTGCTTTCTTTTGTGACAATTGCAATGGTTAATTTGATATTTGTGGCAATTTGTCACTGATCCGATTTTGATCGGGTTTATTAGCCGTTTTAACATCTTAATAATGACGAAGCGTGAACTTTTTATCTAGAGTCAGCAAATAAGTTTGGTAAAAACGTTCAGAAATATTCAATAATTAGAATGTTTGTATAATTTTATTCTCAATATTCATTGCCAAGTGACTGACCTATAAATCCTATAATACGTTGTTATAGGTAAATTCACGCAGGTAATTTTGCACCGATTGGGATCGAATCTAGGACATGGATCTAGAGAATCACCTAGACCTACCAATGAGCTATCGGCTCGTCTATCATGAATATTTTTTGCTTTTGTACGATTAATTTGCATAAACAATTCTATAATTTTCGAATACTGTGAATTATGTATAATATAAATCTATATTCATTACTATTAAGGCATATTGGTTGGTTCCCTTAGGTCTCCCGAATAAAGCGAGATCGCTTACTAGTTATCTATAAGAAAAGATTAAGATAGATAAATAGATACTCTATGAAATAGATAAACTAACATCACTGTCTCTGTCACGTTTCTATGTCGATAAACATCTATGTATGTGTATGTGTATGTGAGCTATTTCCCATGCTTTCACTTGGCATTAGTTTTTTATGTTTTTTCATAATAACTACGTGAGGAAATATAGACCAGAGAGTTCTTCATAATGTTCCTAAAAAACGTGTGTGAGTACTTATGTACGCACGTAAGAAGTTACACTTACATCTTACTTATAAGTACCTCTCGCTCGCACCCACGACCCAGCGCGCGCTAGCAATCCAAAACAACTCCTAGCGACTGCTATGCGCCTAGTATCACGCACCTTCATCATGTCGCTTTTTTGGCTGTTGCGCCGTAAACATTTTACTCTCATAATTTATTCCAAACGCTCCATCAGAAGTATGTCATAACTTCAAAAGTGGGAAGGCACACGTTGTGATAGGGAGACATAAAGCCCATCAGTTGGACATTAATGGGTGATGATGATGATGATGCCCATTGAAGTATTATTACTAGCGTATAGAACCGACACCGCGAACACCATGTATGTCCCAATGCATTGGCGCCACGTGGCTTCAATCTTCAATAGATTCGTTCCATTTTGAAAGGAGAACGAGCGCTCAATTTTGAAAATGGAACCTCCCGGGCGGGACACACATATTGTTCGAGATGTCTGTTCTATGACATTATGCTTCAATGATTATGCATAACTATCAAAATCTCAAATAACTAATTGTCAAACTCGTAAATTGTTACGTACCCATTTGACCTTTCGCGTATAAAATCTATGATTATGATAATCACAAGCAGAACTAATGAGGAATTAATTCAATAAACACTATGTAACATTGGCATGTAAGTATGCAATCAAATCTTCATTCAATAATAACAAAGTTACGTGGATAATCCGTTTTAATTAACACTTTTTCGCCTGACGGAAAATTCTAGTAATACTTATCTAATAGGGCAACCATCGATCTTTAAAGATTCCTAACTTTCTTTTTATCGAACAAAAATACCAATGCATCATTTTCACATTTTATCAAAGTCAAAGTCAAAATATTTTATTCATATAGGTATCACTGATACACTTATGCACGTCATTTTTTATCAAATGCGGTTTGCTGTTTTAATTTAAAGATAAGTAATAGAAACCAAAAACTTATTTCTTAAGTAAAACTCTTCAGCATGTGAGCAATTAAAAAATATGGTTATTAATTCATCTTGCAGTAGGGGTAAAAATCCCTTACTCACCCCCGGTTAGTCTTAAATTTAATTAGCTTTTACCAAATTGTTGCTATTTGTCACTAACAAATGTCAGGCCACACTCAATGTAGGGTTCCGAAGTAGTAAGTTTATCGACTATTACTCATTAACTAATTATGATAACATGATGATTATGAGGTATGTTTTGTTTGTCATTTTGTTATATATACTTTTTTTTTCTTTCTTCTCTCTACTTCACCTTTTCTCTCTGTAATACCTTATGTAGGTGCGCCTATACCCAATTTATATTCTTGCTGTTTTCTTGCTACTACTGGGTTGCCTGGAAGAAATCGCTACAAAGCGATAAGGTCGCCCATTGTTTTGTATTCTTTTTTTTTTCTTCTTCTTGTGCTCTTATGTATATTATTGTATGGTGTACAAACAATAAAGTGTTAAATAAATAAATAAATAAATAATAACATAGCCGTGATAATTTTCTTTCTAAATTTATCTTATAACCTATTTTTGAAAACTTTTCACTTGTCTAACTCTAACCGTTTAGCCGGCAGGAGGGGTGGGACATTGGACTCTAACCAAAATTAGCACTTCAAAACCTGTTTCGTAAATAATGACCCCTAAATCCAAAAATGGTCTTAGAAGACTCATAACATTTTTGAAAGACCTTTGCAATGATAGCCCACACTATAGTGTACTCGACGAATAAAAAAGTAATCCTCACGTTACCTGTAGGGGAGGTCTACCCTGAAAAAAAAATTAAATATACGGTTTTGGAGTTTTTATAAATATGTAAGATACTTATAACCATCCTAAATTATAGCTTTCTATCACTAAAGGTCTCGGCGCTTTGCTTCGGACAGACGGACGGACATGACGAAACTATAACGGTTCCGATTTTACTTCGGAACCCTAAAAACTAAATGTAACTATTATTAGCCTAAGAAAAAATATAAAATCTGCGTTTCAGATTCAAAATTTCTCACCTTCAGTGGAAAAAGGCATAAGATGAAAATTGCAATTTTACGGGAGAGCATAAAAACTGTTAAAATATCAGTAAGTAGTCAAAGGAATTTACATTAGGTACTTACGATTTCTTGTACAAAACCGTCAACATTAATAATAAAAATTTGAAAAAATATATAAAATGGACAAAATATTTTTTTAAATAGATATCTAGGTAATTTAATATTTCGTAAATTAAGAATTATGCATAACCACAATTATTGCTGACACAAAAGCATATATTTAAAAAAGTTTTGCTTAGAAAAATGGTTACCCTAGCTCTAATAGGTACTTAAAATACATCCGCGATACGCAAAAAATGATTAAACTCTATTTATTCCGTTTTATAATTTAGTAGCGGTAATAATTGCGTAAGATGTGTTACGTTAGAGAAAATGTTCCAAGAGTTAGCTGTACTAAGTTTCGTTTCAGTATGACGCTTTGTATAATCCTTAAGTTGTGAGCCATAAGATTCATAGTCGTTTAAATTACGCGTCGTCGTAAGACTGAACCTCAACCGAAAGTAAAGAGAGAGGGGACAGTCAAGTCATTTTACTTCCGATTTCTGGCTTCCCGCGCTCAGACGTCTTGACCACAGATTAAATTACAAAACATTACACAGATAACAAAGACACATTTCGGGAGAAAGTGTTTAAATAAAAAAAATAGCAGAAAATGTTGCGAAAATAGTCACGATTTTGAACGTTAAAAGAAAATTGTATGAAATTAACTACATAAAATAACAATGACTTAAAAGTTAAAGTGAATTAATTCTAATTAAAATTTTAAAATACCAGTGACTTAAAAATGTGCTATTTTCTTTGAGTGAAATGTGCGTACAGACAATAACAAATGGTGTGGGGGAGAAAAAAAACTTTAAAATTCGAAGAAGATTTTGCAGTATGGGAAAATTATCTTGGACTTTTTGTTTTTTCTTTTTAATATTTCAAGGGGTTTTAAGTTCAGAGGCTGAAAATGATGTGTTGACGTTACAAGATGATTTAGATTTAAAAGATGAGTTACCTTCTGATAGACGTAGGCCCAATAATGGACAGGAAAAGGACATTTTGTTATTGGACGCCCTTGGCCGAAGGAAAGGATCGTACCATAACGGGTACAGTTCATCACAAGAAGACGAATCCATTATGGACCTATTGGGAAAGAGTGAGTATGCAATTATGCATTAATTTTAAATATTTAATTTTTAAGCCCTAACTAATATTGGTAATATTTTTTAAAGATCCTTTTTTTTTCGTATATCAACCCAAGTAATCTACTGTTTCGAGCAACATTTTATAAAAAAATAAGAGATCGATTGTTATAGCAGAAACACTTTTTGAGTAAAGTTTCTAAGACTGAATATTCATGCCATGAAAAAAAATCGTTGTTCTTGAAAAGCACATCGTGTAACCCTTTTATTAACTCTTGATTTTTTTATAAAATGTTGCTCGAAACAGTCGATTACTTGGGTTTATATAGGAAAAAAATATTTCCGCAGAGCAATATTTTTTACGCACTGTTTTGATTTGATTTGAAAACACCTTATCAAAATTTTTAAATAACAATAAAAAATATGCTAACATAGTCGTGATAGTTTTCCTTGTAAATAGGTACATCATAATAACCTATTTTTGAGAATTTTTTCACTAGCCCAACTTCAATCGTTTAGCTGGAAGGGCCTCCCCCTTCCTCTTGACTCTAATCAAAATTAACATTTTAAAGCCAAATATTTCGCAAATGAACTTTTTGTTCCAAAAATGGTATTCAAAGACCCATAATATTTTTAAATGACCTTTTTAACGATATGCCACACTATAGGCTACGCGACGAATAAAAAACCATTCTCATGTTACCTGTAGCGGAGGTACCCTGAAAAAAAAGGATTTTCAATATTTTCTACAATTCTGGAGTTTTAATAAATATGTAATTCCATGCCAAATTACAGCTTCCTAGCACTAAGGGTCTCGGCTTTGCTTCCGACAGACGGACGGACGGTAATGACGAAAGTATAAGGTTTCCACTTTTACTTTGGAACCTTAAAAACGTTGCAAAACTGTATAGAAAAATTAAAATAATATAAAAGTAAAATTGTAATGCCGTAAACGGTTATGTATTAAGTAATTACGTGATAATTAATTATTCATAGACAATGAAACACTAACCCAGAGTTTAGTTGTTATGTAATAAGATATTCACACAGATAAATGTTGTCTTTGTTCGAGTGGGAGAATTAACCTACTTTATCTGTGACAAAGGTGGGCGGGAAAGATAAAATTTATTACTCTGTACTCATCACTTATTTTTTATTAGTTGACCGTGTGCACTTCACTGGGCGTCGAACATTTTTACTTGTGATGAAGAAAAAAATATGATTAATTACAATCAAATATAGCCTATGTTACTCAGGAATGATATAGCTTTCTATTGGTGAAAGAATTTTTGAAATTAGTTCAGTAGTTTTTGAGTTTATTCGTTACAAACATACAAATCTTTCCTCTTTATAATATTACTGTAAACGCGGCGATCGTTTATTACATATATTTATTAATATTTTATTAGTAGTTTATTAAATATGTTTATTAAATAACCTCACTAATTAAGGTAAGTATTACTAATATTATAAATGTGATTTGTAAAGATTTTTGGATGTTTGTATTCACGTGACACGTTGACCATTGTATGGATTAGGATGAGCCTTGTATAGTTAATTAGAGATAGACCAAGGCCAGACCCAGATCTAATTCTGTATAGGATAGATTTAATCCCGTTCCTATGTTCCCCTGGGATGATTTGGTCATTTATAATATGTAAGTATGACTAGCTGATGCCCGCAGCTTTGCATACGGAAATTATATTTTAACTTATTCAAACTTTTAACCTGTTTTCCCGGGAAACCTTTAAATTTTCCGGGATGAAAAGTATCAGTAACAACTTTACCAATTTTCATCGAAATCCGTTCATGGGTTTTTATGTGATGCCCGGACAGACACTTTGAGTTTTACTAAAGTATAGATTTCTATTTATGTAATGGTTCCTCAAAAGGCAGAAGCGAGTAATTTATGTTTATAATATACTAGCGTTATGCCCGCAGCTTTGTCCGCGTTTTTCAGGATATTAAGTACCCTACATCTTATACTAGATCATGGTCTATGTGCGCGCTAAATTTCATGAAAATTCGTTCAATAGTTTTTGCGTGAAACAATAAACAAACATAAAAACTTTCACATTTATTATATTAGTCGGAAGTAGGATAGATTTTGTTGGTTTAATGATCATGACTTCGACCTGTTAATGACCCACTATACAGGGTTCGGAGTACCTTATAAATTCTAGCTATAAATTGTTCTCAAGTAAGTGACATACAATTGTTTTTTTTTTTGAGAATACAGATAAATATTCTGTAAACATTATAACCGAGTCATAGACCATATTCCACCAGCTACAGTGTGGACCAGGGATATTGCGGATGTCGATTTTCACATCCGCGGATGTGAATGCGGATGCGGATTTTTGAAGGCTCACATTCGTAGATGCAGATGCAGATGTTTTAGATCTTATATAACTATAGTATATGAATGAAGATTTAAAACAACGATAAAGTAATTATGACATTTTTATTAAAAAAAATTAGTATTAAGTATAATGCTCCTGTTGTTTTAACTTCACTAAGTAACACTGTGGACTATTGGAAAGCTAATCTTTTCATCAAAGTGTCAGAAGTTTATATGCCTTCATTTTGCGTTTTGTACATTATGCTCCGAAGGGTCCGAAGGGAATCCGAAGGCCTCTAACCTAGCCTAACGAATATCTAACTATAATAATCAGGACCAACATATTTACTTGTCCTGTAAAGCACGAAAGCGCTCTATAAATTTAACCACTAGCGGTCAACTATCAAACTATGACCGCGTTTTTGTTGCTTCTGTGATGTTTCTTAGAGCATCCTTGATTAGAGCAGGGGCTGATATAGACATGAACCTTTTGCGTACGCCGTGCTACGAATTCTACAATTGACTATTAGCCTTTGAAGATGAGGGCCTGTATTCAAATCCAGGGAGGGCATTTTGACTAAACTAAATAAAATTAATTGAAATTTAACTGTCTTTGTTTTTATATAACTAACTAGGAAATCGCCCTAGCTTCGCTTCGGGAAAATAGTAAAAAAAAATGATATATAATATAGCCTATGTCACCCGGGGATAGTGTAGCTTCCCAACAGTGAAAGAATTTTTCAAATCGGTTCGGTAGTTTCGGAGGTTATTCAATGCAAACAATCAAATCTTTCCTCTTTATAATATTAGTATAGATAAAAAAATAATTGTGAAGTGTTTTTAAGAGTATTTCTGGCCAGACTAGGTATATAAAGCACAAAAAAGTTGTGTATGTCCTTTATAGATTCTGAAACTATCCAATCGATATGCCTCAAAATGGTTTCATTTGAAAGGCAATAATCCGAAGGTGGTTGGAGACCACTAAAACAATGCATTAAGCACATTCGGTCCATTGATAAAGTCGATTTTCCACTTTTCCCGTACAACAATTTGAAGACAATATCTGAAGATGGCGCATAATAGGTATAGACTGTCAACATTGATCTGTCATTGCCATCAGAAAAGTTTCTAGCGTAGTGGAACACACCGGGTATCCACTAGTTCTTTATTACCTCTCCATCCATTCTCCGTCAAATGATTTTACTCTTAACCAGGCCTGGCGCACTCCGCATTTTAGCTATGACGTTACAAGTACATGCCGCGTTCGACATGTCTGGCTAATTCAGAAAATTCATAATGGCTGTCATACGTTCGTAATCTATGACACATATTAAATATGACATATATTGTCACTAAACTATCAGAATAATTTTATTCTTTCAAAAAAGATAACCCTGACATTGCCAAAGAGGATAAGCGATAGTGTTAGAAAGGAAGGCAACTCATTACGCATTTTTGATTAGAGCTGTGCGACCCGAATTACACTTTTTTGCATTGAAGCTAGAGTCGCTATTTATTTAAATGATTTAACGAAGTGCGCCTTATAAGTATTTCTGTGTTTTAACACAAATAGTGCTCTGGTACTCCGGTTGGTGCCCTGAAACTAGTCCTTTCTTTCTTTTTCTTTCTTCTTTCTTGCATCGACGACAACCCCTTTCCATCATGTATCTGTTCAATTGTCAACTTTTTACATAAAAAATACAACAAAGATACTCCATCAATTTTTTTCCACTCTATTGGATCGTATCAAAACCAAGACGATTTGATGGCAAAAAATTAGGTATTAGTTTTTTGCACAAAACGACGACTGCTAAACTCGGTCAATGAATTATATAATAAAGTGGATTTTTATTCTTATAACGTGAAATTGGTGTGATATAATGTTATTTAATAGTTGATTTCATAATATATTTTGTTCTACTTATTTTATCGTTGTTATACTGCTTTTAAACAGAAGACTTTTTGAGAGTTTTGTTAACTTATGGGAGTTGACATAAACAATGTTACTTTTTGTAAGGACAGCTTTATTTTGTCGTATTGGGGCGGTTTAGAATACTAACCCCAATCACTAGCCGGATGGATGTCGAAAGAGGCGACTAAATCCGGCCCTCTGGTGGTAGAGCCCCTCGGAGACATTATATTGGTAATATTGATTTTAATTTGATAGATTTATCAGTGCAAGTTTTGTGGACAAACATTAAATTTTTTTTTCGATACAAATATTATGAGACTAGTTTGACACATACCATGTCTTTATTTTCTTATATTTGTTTCTTCTTTTAGACCACAACCCAGCCAGAATTATCCCAGAAAAGACCAACCTGTATCTGGCTAGTTTAGTAGACACTTAGTGGACATTTGTGGACGAAGGTGAAGGAAGTATTTAGCAGGTGCGCAAGCGCAATAAATCGTGTGAAAGCTTCTAATATACATAATATAACGATTAAAGCTTGTTAGGAGTAGGCGAGGAAACAATTTAATTAAGATGCATACGGTTGTCGTCGACTAAGCGGTTAGCGATCGGAGATTAGCAGTGTTAAAGTCGTTAATGTGGAAGGCATATAATATATTGGCATAGATATTGGAAATGCAAACGGATTAGGTACTCATGAGTTTTGTATGGATCATGGTCATAGTGCGATATTGATTTATGTAACTAGCACAAAATACAATATAATAGTACCTTGTAACTAGGTAACTTGATTGTATTATAATATTCAAAATTTTATCACAAAAATTAATCGACTTCAACCACATGGCCTTCGATAAGGACTACTTGGGTGAATATCAGAACATTAAATTTTGATGGCACTGATTTTTCAATTTTGGTGGGTACTTTCGATTTTAGTGGGCGATTTTCAATTCTGGTGGCCACAGTAGACTTTGAACTTAAATATCTGAAAAAGTTATTGAGATATTCTCAGACCTCTTGAAGGTCCTTCTACCTTAGACTTTCTATTTTTATACCAGGTTCTTATTTTTCACGAAAACTGAAGAGAAAATTTCGCCACCAAAATTGAAGAAAACGCTCGTTTCTGATATTCACCCACTTACTAAAATTGTCACTAAATTACTATAAATAAATAAAAATCGCCACAATGTATTGTACATTTGAGGATCCTTTAGATTTCTTATTTTGATAAATTATGGTCAATTATCTGGAAGCAATTTCCTAGAATAACTTTCCAAATAAAAAAACGGTTTATAAATAACGGAGTTTTAATGTTTAACATTAAAAAAATACAACCGAATTGAAAATTTGCTTCTTTACTTCAAGCCGTTTATAACATTAAGAATAGAAAAGAATATTTGTAAGACGAAAAAGTCTGTTGTAAGTTTAAAAAAACATGAGAGGTGTCAAGGGATACCCGGATGGAACGAAGTTCCTTTCGATTTAAGTATTGTTTTGTTGTACAGCGCCATCTCTGTAAAACTCTGTGAATCACTTCAAAAAATGTGTAGTCATTCGTAAGAATCAAAAAGTGTCGTAATTTTCCGTCTAGCCCCCATTCACAACGCGCGATAAGGAACTTCGTTCCAATTATCAGATGTCATTATTTTTTTAATGTCTACCTTTGAGAGAAAGAGATAAAATAACTCGATACTCTTCCGTAGTTATCTCATTAAAATAAATTGATCGCTCATTATAACAGAAACTCGCATCTCGCTCCACGCAGGGCGTGAGACACGATCAATCGTGACATTAGAAATGGGGAAGGCATTTACCTATCGTACTTTCTATAAAGGATATTTAATACGTTGTCGAGTAATTTACTTTCTTAGGGCAGATTATATAGGTGTTATTAACTGAGCTCGTGAAAGGTCAACTGTCTTCAGAACTGGTAATTTAGTTTTGATTCAAGTGTGTGTGCGTGTGTGTGTGAAAATTTGGATATAGTTGTATTGTAATTTATATTCCAATACAACAATATTTAGATTTTTTTTTAAATTGAAGTTGAAAATTTAGAACCCAATTGATTTATTTCACAAGTAGATCATATCTCAAATAACATATGTATAAGGTATAAGCTGGCAAAGTTGGGTATATAGCAATAGATGATAATAACAATTATGATGATATCTTGCGGGCAATTTCACTCATATTGAGCATCAACAATTTTCGTTGGAGAACTTCATCTTGTGTTATAACTGCGCGTACAACTTTTATTTTATTGGAAAAACAATATATTATGTAAGATATTTTAAAAATACTTGCCCATAAATTTCTTTAATTTTTTTTCGGTTTAGCTAAGCATGTTACCTAGATTTTAACATTAATATGGAGTATTAATTTATCAAAAGGCCTTTAACATTACCTTAGTGGCTTACTATAAAGGTAATTTTTTTAAATTTTATCTTTTGTTATGTATTCCATACACGATCAAGTGTACTTGTCAAGTCTGCAGTTTGACTTGGCGCACCATCCAGTGTGCATGAGATAACTATATGGTCAGATAGCTTACCGTGTACATACATGATCAAGTATACTGGATGCCGCGTCAAGTCCGCTTGACGCTTGATCAAGTACACATGATCGTGTATGGCCTCCATTAAAGTGCCTAACAATTGTCTGTGAATCTGTCTCTCAATGCGTCTTTTCAATTCAATGTGTATTTTTTCTGCTATTTAGGTAATAAGGTAGTTTGGAAGAAATGACCGCCGATTTTCTTCCTGTTTTTATATATTTTTATTTTCTTGTATATTGGTGAACAATAAATATTTTTGGTAAACTGTTATTTAGTTTAACTTTTTAAAATTATATGCTTCCTACAATGCTGAACAATATACAAGTTAAAGTTTTAATTGCGTCTCTTATGAAAGCCATACACGATTAAATATACTTGTCAATAATGTAGCGGACTTGACGCGTATCGTATGTGGCCACGGTAGGTACAGCTATTTGGCAATATAGCTATCTCATGCACACTGGATATTGGATCAAGTCAAACAGTACACTTGACAAGTAAGTACACTTGATCGTGTATAGCCTCCATTAAGCCAATAATAAACATAAAAAGTATTTTTACTTAAGTAGAAAACAAGAAATTATTATCAAATTGATATAAATAACCATAGAGTACACTACCCGGAAAACACGGGAAGCTATAATAGTAATCAGAGTAATCTGATCGCCAGTAATCTATAATGATATTACAGATTATATTATACATTATTATAAAATAGCGGTGAATGGCCAGGCATCGATCATTTTCACTTCACTTCACTTTTACTCTCGATACTCCGCTAATACGCACGCAATTAGATCTTAAGTAATAAAAATAAACAAAACGAAATCATTTTATCAATACTTGCATCCTTGTATTGTATGGTTGGTTGTATTGCTTAAATAATACTGGTAAAGACGTTATCCTTTAAAGGCTTGTTTTTAGTTTTTTAAACTACATAAGTAATTTTATTAATGTAGTAATGTATGGACGTTAGTCTCCTCTCATAGGTCTGGTTTCGAATATTACCCCTATTCTATGAATTTTTTATGTATTTTATCACGCACTGTGTATGATGTTTGTTAGTCATAAATTAATTAAGTTTTTTTTTGTTTCAGTGATCCCCCAAACGTGCCGTTACCGTGGGGCGCGGTACCCCTGTGGTCTTAGCATATCCTGCGTCCTAGGGGGTGGTAAACCCTTAGATTTATGCTCTGGGGGCATGATATGGGCTTGCTGTGTGGACAGAGACACAACAGAGCGGCCAAGCGAGATCGCCCCTATTGTACACAATGCCAGTAAGTTTAAGCTTTGACTAATTAATTTGTGACTAATTTCTTTAATGACTATCGCTGACTTGACGGTTGACTAATACACATTAACGTGATGTTTTGTCAAGTATTTTAAGTTTATAGTTTAAAAATATTTTATTATACATTTTATTTATTCTGCAATCTATGTACGTAATCTAGTTTGTCATCCACCAGTAGTTGTGACTAATCCTAAGAAAGAATAAAGAGTTATGACTAGTTAATTACTTTAATATGTGACTAATACTCCATTTTAAATGCTTTTTTTTACAAATGTTGTTAATTTTCATGATAATATGACTAATTACATTATGAGAGATAATCATAAAGCAGATAGGTAATAGTATAAAAAAACAAATTTTGTTTTATGTAATCTATATATCTTAGATAAACAAAATTACGTGCCCTAAAGAGTATTTTACAAGTTTATCATTACATAAACAAATGACTGTAGGTCTTTATGGAAAAGATATCAACATGCATTTGTTGTTGATATTGAGTCATAAACAAACCATTTGAAGAAGAAAAGGATGCGAAAACAGTGTCGTAACATTCCCGTTAGCCGGTGTCAGAGCGATGGCTTTGTATTCATACGACATTGATTTACGAAACTTGGCTCGTGTGTAAACTCTCTATTTCGGCGGTCAAAGGGATAGGCAATAGCGTATAATATTTTATTTATTTTATAACGTGTACATTTTATCTAATTAATCAGATTTGTCAAGAGTAAATTAATGAAGTGGTAAATATACGTGACAAGTACAATGTATATGTAAGTTACATACACTTTACGTGTTTTTTTAAATGTACTAAGTTACGTCGACTTTAAGTTAGGTCGACTTTGAATTACACAAGTCAAGTGTATCTTAATTTGGACTTTTTTTTAATTTTTCTGAAGTCAAAGTGCATTAGAGTTGTTAATTGCCTGGCTAACTACCGCGTCCAAAAGTAAACGTTAGTATGTACCTATTTAACATTCAGTTCAAAGCCTATAAAAGTCCTCCGCTTCTTTTTTGGTCGGAACACCTGGTCATGTTAGTGTTATGAATATTTTATCGACAGTAACGAAAGAGTATATTAACGAATATGAGAACTATGTATCACGAGGTGGCCTGTTTTCTCATTTATTAGCTACGAGTAACGTTCTCTTACGTTACTCACTTTGCTTCAGTTTTCTTTATTTTTTACGCGTTGGGTTACATTATTGGAGTTTTATTAAGGATCCCTAATTTTTTGATAATATAATATAGCCTATGTCACCCCGTGATAGTGTAGCTTCCCAACAGTGAAAGAAATTTTCAAATCGGTTCAGTAGTTTTGGAGCCTATTCAATGCAAAAAAACAATCAAATCTTTCCTCTTTATAATATTAGTATAAATTTACATGAACAAGACAGTGATAGAAGAGGAGCCCTATTTTTGAACGTGTACCTAAAATTGAAACACCATCGCGCTTTACCCTGATCAAGGGCTAGGACGAGTTGTGTAAGCAGATTCGTAATGCACACATTTTATGGCCCATAGGAACGGGGGCACCTCGAGCTTAATACAGAGCCCGTCTATGTCAAGCTCACAATCACTGTAGATAATAAGAATTAACAAAACAATTTTGTGACTTTTAACAGTTGCTAGGCTATTGCTTTGGGGATTTTGGATAGATATAATATTGAAAAAAGCCGATAACGATTGTGCATATCCATATCCTATAGTTGCCTAGTAACTGCTAATACATCACAACATTATTTTGATACTTAGCTTTACTTCTAAAATTATACAAAGAGTATGAGTGAACATTATTGAAAATGTTATTATTGAATTATTGAAAAAAGTAATTCTTAAGTAATTCTATTTCTTAAGTATTTCTAGTATTCTTAAGTAGTTCTTCTTTCGTAAGTAATTCTTTTTGTCTTTTTACATCACTTAATATTTACAAAGTGCACACTGAGTACCCTGACTAATGCAATTCTCCTCTTTATGGGTCTGCTGCAAGAGATTCCTCCATGGAATAAGCAGTGCCCTAGTACTAAATTTACTTTTGTAATTATTCTTTAAATTATTTGTGTGTACTAAATAAATAAATAAATAAATAAAAGTCTTTGAGCCTTCACAGATAAACATTTGTATGCATATAACCAACAAAGCGACGACAAATCTTACAATATAAGTTGTTTGATAAGACGGATCTTGTCAAGTTTACGGGCGGCTGGTCTCGCCATATTACAATACGGTTCCGGAGGCTTCTCCGCTAATTTCGTAATACGTTGTAGGTCTTGTAGTCACACTTTCTCGTTATAAAATTTGCATTTTGTTGCTTCTGATTGTGCAATGAATGGTCTGGTCGGAGCAGGAGATTCGCTGCCAAATCGAGGAAAATATACGGTCGATTGTAATTTATAATAATACGTGAAGCAAAACCTTCGTACCCCTTTTTATGACAATTACGCGGATTAGAGTATAGAATTTGGCACATTCCTACGAAGAAGAGCAGAATTTTAATATTTTGACACCTGTAATATGCATTAGAAACACATAAAATTAATAAAAATAAATACTTCATTGGTTTTTATATTGCTATTCTATGATATGATTGTATGTAACTTATGTTAAATGATAAGTAAATAAATAAAAATAGAACAATTATATGGTAAAAAATAGAATAGGTACATAATATACCTAGTCTGGCCATAAATACTGTTACATAAAAACTTTTTTTTTTTTTCAGCTTTTTAATTATTTTGAATTTGGAACACGTATATTATTTTAAAAACTTCTTTCGATTTCGCGCCATTTCACATACTTTTTCGTGTTCATTATCAAATTACAATATGGAATGGGGTGTTAAAGAAAATAGGATTGCAGTGATCGCCTTGCACAAAGTGGGTATGGAGCCGTCGGTCATATTCCAGACACTTCAAAAGCTTGGTATCAGCCGTATGTTCGTATATCGTACAATCAACAGATACAACAACACTTCGTCTGTCGAAGACCAGAAAAGATCGGGGCGGCCACGTGCTGTTAGAACTACAAAGGCTGTTAATGCTGTTAAAGCCAGAATTCGTCGAAACCCCATTAGGAAGCAAAAAATCTCATCGCGAAAAATGAAGATTCCCGCTAGGACTCTGTCGCGTATTATAAAATAAGACCTGAAGCTCGGTGCTTATCGTCAATATACAGGACATGCCCTAAATCAATCTTTACAATTAAAGAGAGTGGATCGATCAAAACGCCTTCTGTCGCGATACGCAGGTGAAAGGCATAGAAATATCCTCTTTACCGATGAAAAAATTTTCACGATTGAAGAACACTACAATAAGCAAAATGATAAAGTGTACGCTCACAGTTCTAAAGAAGCTGCTCAAGTGGTCGGGAAGGTACAACGTGGTCATCATCCTGCGTCAGTGATGGTTTGGTGGGGCGTGTCTTATCAAGAAGTCACAAAACTGCATTTTTGTGCAAAAGGAGTGAAAACTTCAGCCAAAGTGTATCAAGATACAGTCTTGGATCATGTTGTGAAACCTCTCAGCAATGCTCTTTTTAAAAATATACCGTGGACTTTCCAACAGGACTCTGCACCTGGTCACAAGGCACGAACTACCCAAGCCTGGCTTGAAACCAATGTTCCGGACTTTATAAGAGCTGAAGACTGGCCCTCATCTAGCCCAGACCTCAACCCTTTAGACTTCAAATTATGGTCAGTTTTAGAGGACATGGCCTGCTCTAAACGACACGGTGACATTGAGTCCCTTAAAAAATCTTTGGAGCAAGCAGTGGCGAAATTTCCCTTGGAAACAGTGCGTAAATCCATAGATTCGTGGCCAAACAGATTAAAGACCTTATAAAAGCCAAAGGTGGCCATTTCGAATAGAATATTTTTTTATTTTTTGCTGAGACTTTAATAAATATGTAGGTATAAATTTTATTAATATTACATGACTTCATTTTAAAAAAAGCATTTTCATTTGTAACAGAACTTATGGCTGGACTAGTTACAGATAAAATGCCAATGTGAAATAACCACAAAGATATCTGTGGAAGTAACCTTTGGATACTTATGGTCGAGTTTTGACCGCAGAGGATCTCTAGTTAACATTAACATATTTTGGTCGATGTTCCAATTAGTTAATTGTTATGAAAATATTTTTGTTGTCAAAAAATAAACGTTTCTTTGTTTAAACTCAAATAATTTTTATGCGATATTTATTTACGTTACGCCGACAAATGCGCCAAAGTGGCCACCGTCTGATTCTAAACGTAGAATCAGTAACAGCAAAGGCATCACCGATGCGTTGTCGACCCAAAGAAAGGGGAAGAAAAAAGAAAGAAAACTATATGTTTTCTAGTTTTAGTAAAGGGGTTAAAAGGGGGGGGGGTAAAAGTGAAAAATAAAGATAAAATCTTTGGCATATTGACAGCACTCAAAAGAGTTTAAATAAACATATCTGTTTAGATTTTAATATATCTATACTAATATATAAAGAGGAAAAATTTGATTGTTTGCATTGAATAGGCTCCGAAACTACAAAACCGATTTAAAAAATTCTTTCACTGTTGGGAAGCTACATTATCCCGGGGTGACATAGGCTATATTATATATATTTTTTACTATTTTTCCCGAAGCGAAGCAAGGGCGATTTCCTAGTTTAATATAACCTTAGATATTAATTAGATACTTAGAATGCTTTGTGAAAAATATTTTAACAATGACAAATGAAAGAAAAAATATAACACCTATCAGCATTTGCAAAATTGCAAAATTGAGAAAAAACCGCCCTGAAATGAATTTAATAATTTGTAATCAAATATAATTGGGTGAATATTTTATTTGAAAGCGAGAGCAACAATCTACTAATGAGGATACAACGCCATCTCTTATCGAATACCGGAACCTGCCTAAAACAAGCTAGCTGTACCTTATACCACCGGATATGGAGGAGCCCAATTACCATCTATTTTTCGTATCACGCGTTACAGTATTATTAGAGTGCATTGTGTTAACGGTCGAATGGCCGTGCTACAATTACGACTTTCACTTAAATTTCTCTTAAATGTCGAGTTGAGATGCTCGTTCTAAGGTCTTTGGCCGAGCGGTCATTTTCTTCTAATTCACGTACCTCTATCGGGCCTTTAAAGGGTTTACTTTCAATATCTATCGACTGATATCGCTTTTTCAAGTAATATGAGAACATTCGAGCATGTCATGTCTTCCAAATACATCAGTAAAAATCGCATGTGAATCAGTTAAACCATTTCTGAGATTAGCAAGATCAAAAATAAGAAAACGAACAGTCAAAAAGTCTTAAATTTTTATCGTTTTCTATAAATATTCCTTGTAAATACGTACATCAGTTTTGACTCTCTATAATCTCTATATTAATGTATGGATTTATTGCATGGCACATTATTTTCTACGTATTTAATTTAGATTTAAATGTACAAATAAAAAATAACAAAACAGAAGATTGTTATTTTTAACGTTTTAATTATTCACATAGAAAAAAATATAGGTAGGTAGGTACGTTATAATAATTATATACTATGATAAGTAATATTTGCGATTTGATACAAGATGAATAAATAATTATGTTTGTACTGTAATTACAAAGATATCCATGAAAGCATTAGTCTAGAAACAAGTGAAGGTAGGTATAACGGCTGTCTCTCATTTCATTGCATAACAGAAGTAAGAAAGCAGCTTACTTATTTCACATTGATATAATTATAATTAAGTGAATGAATAGTGAATACAACTAATGGATATTTGTAATGTAATTTGTGTAAAATCATAATTCATCTACTTCCGCTCCAAATATATTTTGCAGTTGCACAGTGTGTTAAGAAATGGCGAATTCCGTTACGACACAACATGACAAGTTTTTTAGATAAATACTTTATTAACAAAATTATTGTACAAAATAATTTATTTTGTACAATAATTTTGTTCAGTAACTTTGTACAATAAATTAATCGTATGTAATTTGAATTATCTAACATAAAAAAATTAAGTAATTAAAATCAAGAAATTATTTAAAAACATATAGTTTAAAGGAACTTATTAAATCCTACTTTTAAGACTGAATGATCCATATTATGTTAGTGTCATAAAATCCAACTAGTTAATCTTTAACCTGTAAATATTTAAGTTTTACTTTTTACCTGAAGTTCTATCTTAATTATACGCATTGCTTCATTTGAAGAAAATGGTCAGCTAAAAATTTAACAATTACACAATTACTCAGGTAGGTTCTTAAATCTTTAACTTTTACGTGAAAACTAGTCCATAAATTAATTATAAATACTAAAATGAAGTACATAAAATGACGAAATAAAATAAATTATGACCTAGAATCAATGATGTCAAAAAGAAGGAAAATATACTTTTAATAACAGTGACTAAACTGACAATTAAATTATAGTCTATATTTCTACATGTAAATAAAACAACACATGTAAAATATAACGAATTAATTCTTATTTCAATTAAGTACGTATACATATAACAATTCATTGATTCTGTACTTACCTACAGCTTTTTTAATGATTACTATAACATTAATTGCGTTAAAATTAATCAATGATAATTTCATTATCATGGTTAGACATAACGTCAAGCCTAAGCATGATAAATAGGTATAATATTTAGATGTAAATGATGATGAATAACCGTATTACAATAATGTAACTAGAGTTACAGATTGTTATGTTGTTATACCTACTGTTGATGTTACATATTTAACTAAAGTTACACATGTGAAATTAAAAAAAATATCAAACTGCTATCGAAAGTGAACTAAATAAACCCTTTCAGTTCGTATTAACTGACAATATTATTGAGCAAAGAGAATTAATTACGTAATACGTCATAGGTATATAATACACATAAGTCAAATCATTTTACACTTATACAAATTTTACAACAGGTGACCTTATCGAACTAATCGGAACATTCCCCCACGACAATTATGATTATCAAACAAATACGAATCAATTCGAGGACCCAATAATCATCTACACGGACAGTAACCGCCCGAAACCACACTACCGCCCAAAACCGGATACAAGCCGGCCGGAGCTAGATATAACTGGGCAGAACCGGCCCAAACCGGATTGGAACTTGCAAGACTTCAACCAAAACCACTATTTTCACGTGAAACCGTCGTATCACGAGACTACCACAGCACCAACACAAGATGATCCTTACGCAGACAATTATGGTTCACATAAACCCGAAGGTGATGATGATTATGTACCAGTACACACAAACAGTCATAAGCCACAGAGGCCTAGTTTTCCTGGTGAGATTATGTAAAGATTGAAAAGTAGTTCGTGTTTTCTTTTTAATTTTGATGATGGAGCTTAAGTAGATTTGTCATTTTAGAATCATAGCGTGATTCTTACTGATCACTTGCATTCAAAAGATATGGCTGTCGGAACATTAGCATTTTGAAAACGTAAATTTTTGTATTAAATAATTACTTCTCTAAAAGACAGTTATCTGAACTATTCTGGAGACCAAATGTTTCCTTGAAAGTCAAAATTATATTGGTCGCAAATACAAACATATATTCTCTTGAGCTCCATCATCGAACTCTGTCCCTTTCTCGCTTAAATAATTCAGCACTGCGTTTTCATAATCATCATGCACCTTTTTGTTTTGTACAGCACTAGCTTAGTTATTTTTCTCATGACGATTGGCTATGTTATAATTCTTGACAAAAAATAACCCACTTCAAACTTAGGCATTACTCAAAATCTACTTATTAGATCTTGCTTAAATTTAAGTGAGACTACATGACAAGCACTAGCTTTTGATTAAAAAAAGAATTATCAAAATCGGTTTTCCCAGTCGAAAGTTCTGAGGTAACAAACATAAAAAATACAGTTGAATTGAATACCTCCCCCATTTTTGAAATCGACTAAAAATTATCATTAGCAAACTCAATATAAAGTTATTTATGACTAGTAATATTGGTATATTTTTGGCAATTGGCATTATTTACACAACACAAACGTTATTTTATAGCATTTGAACTTTACACATTTCCAATGTAAATTACTAAAGTATAACTGTGATACTGTTCAAAATTATTTGTAGGTTTAGTATTGTTGTAATTTTTATGTGATATCTTTTGGTCAAATTACTTCAGTTAGTATTTGTTCTATTTGACACAAAATTCTTCAGTCATGAGAAAAGCTGTTGTATATATTTGTGTGCAATGTTTGTTGTAGAAATAACAGTCCTGGTTGAGGGTGAAATGTATATCAGTAAAGGCGTAGAGTATTATTTTATATATTGTGTTTTGTATAATTAATGTTTATTGTAAAAAAATTACACTGAACAAATTATTAATATCAATCCCCAAAACATACAAAAATATATGTGTATAAAATATACACATAATTTCAAATCAATTACCGACTTTTCCATTGATATACTACAAATGAACTTTCACAACAAATAAACTCTGAACATACAAAAAATCTGTTTATTCATATCTTAACTTATAATTTTTCAGGTTGTGGTGAACACTACACCCGCTCAAACCGCATCGTTGGTGGCCACTCGACTGGCTTCGGCTCCCACCCATGGCAAGCAGCGTTAATCAAGTCAGGGTTTTTGAGCAAAAAGCTCGCGTGTGGCGGAGCTCTAGTCTCAGATAGATGGGTTGTCACAGCCGCACATTGTGTTGCTACGTAAGTATACTTTAGTAATATATGTATGGAATAATATATGTAATGAGTTCCTACATTAGTTTTTGAAACATTGTCATAAACGTGCAATTAATAAAGAGAAGGAGAAAATATGATCCCTTGAGACACTCCTTTAAAGTTACTTACGCCCCAACTCAGAGTCACTAATGGTTACTTAAATCGCTCCTTAGTACAGAATTTGTATGGTGATTCTTTACTAAAGAGCGATTAAAGTAACCGTTAGTGACTCTGAGTTGGGGGGTTAGTGTAAAATCAATAGAATAAGTATTACTTCGTATACAACATGTTATCTATTCTCATATCAACGTTAGTTACGTATGGTCGTCACCAATATTATTAACTATCCATAATAATTGTATATGGATATGAGCTGGAAGCTTGCTTAAAATGTAAATGTGCCAAAGTTTGAGTTTGGCAGACAAACCCTATCCCTACCCTAGCAAGTAAACTTTTACTGCCTACCTTCACGCCTCGGCCTTCTCTCACTTCCTTGTTTTTGTCTTTTACATACATTACCGGCTTCGCATGGAGTATTGTATAAAATGCCTAGTCGAAGTATAAAATAAATAATATTTCATACACCACCTGAACGTTTTGGGAACTTTATACATTGCCTAGGTATTGTGTAGAATACCAAACTATACAGATTGCCAATAACATAATTAATCTATAACACAATAAATATTTGTACGGATGTCCTTTATAGACTCTGAAACCATCCAACCAATATGTCCTAAAATGGTTTCATTTGAAAGGCAATAATGAGAAGATGGTTTCAGACAATTAAAACAATCCATTAGGCACATCGGTCCATTCATGGAGTTGATTTTTATCTTTACCCCTACAAAAAAAATTTTCCCTGAACAACATGTACCTTTCCATTTCTTAATTAGCGTAGAAGCACATACCGGCCACCAATGATATTATAAGTAGGCCGGCCACTAGTAAACATCTTTTCGTTATTGTCTCAATTTTGTTCTTTTGTCTTTCCGCTTTTGTTTTTGATTCTGCATACAATTTGCGGTGTTGTTTTGACCTGTTTTCTGTACTTCCTTTCAAAGATCAGTAGGTCAAATTTAGATTAATAGAACTCAGTTTTTCTTTATTTGCGTGGCAATACCGTTAACACTTCAATACCGTTAGGATAAAGATACCTTTCAGATTTTGTTTTTCTGCTTATGACCGAAATCCAAATATTAGTAGAACCATATAAGTAGAACAAATTTTTTTCATAAAATAACTATATTCTCGTATACTTTACAAAATTAGTTTACTTTGAAGATTATGATGCGCAATTTTCACTTTATTTATTCAATTTATACAATTACTAGTTTCTGCCAGACTATTTCTTTGAAGCTGGGTATTTTTCTGGAAAAAAATTAATTATCTATACTATAATAAAACTCAAAGTGTCTGTTTGTCTGTCCGGGCATCACATAAAAACCCTTGAACGGATTTCGATGAAAATTGGTAAAGTTGTTACTGATACCCTGGGTCATATTTAAGACAACTTTTCATCCCGGAAAATTAAAAGCTTTCTCGGGAAAACAGGATAAAAGTTTGAATAAGTTAAAACATAATTTCCGTATGCAAAGCTGCGGGCAACAGCTAGTTTTTTATAATGGTACACACTCATAGCCCCACACTAAGATATCCTATATCGTGGGTGCCATGGACAACACACAGAGACAAGAACACACACCCAGACCGAGAACAAAAATTCAAACTCATTCAAATTTCCGCCACGCTGGGATTCGCACCCAGGACCTTTGGCACGGCGATCTTGTATGGGAACCATTGCGCCACATGGATCATCAAAGTAGTATTGTCATCAAAGAGAAATACATTTTAATTTCCAGGACACCAAACTCCCAGCTTCGTGTGAGACTTGGTGAATGGGACGTTAGAGACGCTGGTGAGCGGTACTCCCACGAGGAGTTCGCTGTACAGCGGAAGGAGGTCCATCCCTCGTACGAACCAGCAGACTTCAGGAATGACGTCGCGTTGGTCCAACTGGATAGAGGCGTGGTTTTCAAGCAGCATATTTTACCTGTGAGTAAAGAAGTTCTGACTAAATTCGTCCTATTTTCTTGCCCTGGACTTGGACTATCTGTTGCTTAGGTTGGCCATTAATACTCTAATGGTCCACAACTGAGCACGGGTCTCTCCTTTTGAGAGCTATACCATACTCCACCACGCTGCTCCACTGCGGCATGGTGGACTATTAGAGGCCAACCCAAGTATCAAGTATCAGATAGCGACAATAATTTCTTGAGAATTTCCGTGCTTTGGAGGGCTCCGTACTGGTTATTATCGTACGATAATGATATCGATATCGTACGATAGTCGTTAAGGGATATCGGAAGCCTTAGTGCGGCATGTAGTTTTAGTTTTGAAAAATGTATAGCCTTCAATGCCCTTTAGTCGAAATTTTCATAAGTGACGCTTCAAAAGCTCGCCAGATAAATAAAATAGCCAGACAAATTCAAAAACTGGATAAAATCAAAAGCTGGACAAGATCAAAAGACAGACAAGTCCAATAGAAGGCTAAAACTCTGAACATTCCCGGACAAATCTGGACAGTTTATAACCCTAAATATAACATTCGTTCCAGGTATGTCTTCCACAAAAACAAATGAAACTGGCAGGAAAAATGGCGACGGTAGCCGGATGGGGTCGGACTCGACACGGACAAAGCACCGTGCCTTCAGTATTACAGGTATGTTGCAGCCCTCTCCTTACCCAGTAATATTATATGAGTCTATGATAATAGGGATGTTGACAATAACTTTAAATTAATATAAATGTATGTTTAAAGTATTAATGATAACATTTAAACACCTAAAATATTATTCTTTAATCGAAATGAATCATAATAGATTAAATATCTTAATTTAAAATGTTGAAAATAGTACTCACTGTCACAGGTCACGTGATCTGATTTGATTCAATTCGATTTTATTTGATTTGTTTCAATTTGATTCGGTTTGATTCAATTTGATTTGATAAGATTTCTGTCGATTTGATCTGATCTGATTTGATATGATTTCTGTTAATCTGATCTGATATGAAATAATTTCTCTTGATCTGATTTGATTTGATATGATTTCTGTTGATTTGATTTGACCTGATCTGATCTGATTGTCTCCAGGAAGTAGACGTGGAGGTGATCCCGAACGAGCGCTGTCAGCGTTGGTTCCGCGCGGCCGGCCGCCGCGAGACCATCCATGATGTCTTCCTCTGCGCTGGATACAAGGAGGTTACACTCGTTTATTAATAATCTAAAATAATCTAAATTTTATTATAACAAAAAAAAGGACTTCAAATGAAGTACATCCTTTCCAATGACAATAAAAAAAGAATCATCGAAATCGGTTGGCGTGATATCGAGTTATTCGCCAATTTATCGCGCACATACCTTACCTTACCCTACCTTACCTCACCTCACCCTCACCTATTTTACCTTACCTTTGCTTACTAAACTACTCTACACTACTCTAAACTAAACTAAACACTACTCTACATTATCTTTTACTTTGGTGATTATTCTTGAGAATATAGGTGAATATTCTCAAAGATGTTATCTCAATAGAACACAATTATTATTATTATAATACATTTACTACATTAATAATATGTTTCAGGGCGGTCGCGACTCCTGTCAAGGTGATTCGGGTGGTCCATTGACCATGAAGCTGGAAGGGCGAAGCACCCTCATCGGCCTGGTGTCTTGGGGCATTGGATGCGGTCGTGAACATCTTCCAGGAGTCTACACTAATATACAGAAATTTGTACCCTGGATTGACAAGCTGATTAACCCTTGAGTAAAAAAAGTGCATATTTTTGTGTCCAAGCTAGGTTGCACTGAAAATCAGCGTCGTCTTTCTAAGTCTGTAACAAAGGTATGTTACCCATATAGTTCGTTTCTTTCACTATTATTGTATGTAAATAACGCTCGAATAATTCTTTTTTTTGTGTGTGAAATTATTTAGGTGGTTAATTTAATCGAAGTTATTTGAGTATTGAAATTAAAGATTTTTATGGGTAATATTTACCCGCATGAGTAGTGCTATGCTAATGAAGACATACGAACATAATTTTTATAATAATTATAAAAGAGTTATTAATTATTCATTATTATGTTCATAATTTCATTTAATAGCATTAAATTATGTAATTTTTTATGAAACCAATAAGTTGTACATATTTTTAAAATTAAGTGATTTTTTGCTTGATTGTGGGATAGTGACGTTCATTTTGTAATTGCATTTTAATTTGCAAATAAAATTAAATTGTTCATATCCCAAGACGGGGCAATTTTTTTATGTATTGCATTGTTTTTTATATTATACCACAAAGAAATCACTGTGATACAAACTTACGACAACAATAAAATTATCCAATACATTTCAAATAATAATGTATAGATTATAATTATTATATTATGATAATAATTATTATAATGTTATTTGTAATAATTAAATGTATTATTTAATTATTGAAACTCTAGTTCAGTGAACTAATAAAAGTAAAGTTTATACGTCACAATCTTATTATTTTTCTTATAAATTGTTTTTAAAAGATAAATACTAAAATTTCGAAACATAATATTTTTACATCAATTTTATTTATGATTAGAATACTCAAGAGATATTTTATTGTTATTTTTATGATATTATGCATAAAAGGATCTCTAGAAAACGTAATGTAAATAATAGTATTTTGTTAATCCGTTTGTAAATTATAGCAATTTAATTTTTTTTATTATAAATTACAATTACATAGTAAAGTTTGTGATGAAAAATGTTATTCTTAGTAAACTTAATATGTTCAGATACTATTTAATGTTATTTTAAGACTTGTTATAAAGTATGCATAATTGTTTTGTTTTATTTGAATTTATTTAATTTATTGTATTATATAGCATTGTTTTGTTTAATTTATTTAGATTCTTTATTTTTTTATTATTAAGTTAATTTTGTTCATTTATTCCAACATTTTTATAATACTGCTTAGCGAATACTGCTTATAGAATATTATTCTACTACATATTAATTAACTTTTTTCTTACTCATTTATAGATATTTATATACAAAATAATAATTAAGTTATATTTCAGAGACTGTACAAGTGTAGTCCGACAATTTATTTTAGGTTTATGAATTAATTTTTATTTAACTTGTTTTAAAGTAGATCATTATTTATATTTTTATTTTTATATTGTTCACAGAATAAATATTGAAATATTGTAGTAATTCTTTTTATGCTCCCTATAAATATCAACGTTGAAATGTCAATAGCTTAGCGGTCTAAAACAAAGTTATCAAAATTTAATAGAAACGTTTCTTTTATTTACCAATTGAAAACTGATGAATCATCATCATCATCATCATCATCATCCTGCCCATTCCCCAATTTTATTTGTGGTCGGCGCAGTATGTTTTCCTCTTCCACACTTCCCTATCAGCCGTCATCTTTACACTAACTCTCTTATCTTTTATATTATCTGTAATACAATCCACCTTTTCTTAGGTCTTCCTCGTCCCCTTCGTCATTCGTCACATTCATATCCATCACTCTTCTCGTCACATGCGTTTCCTCACGCCTCATCACATGCCCATACCATGACATTCTGTTTACTTTCAACTTTTCTATCATTTTTGCCACTTTCACACTTCCTCTAATATACTCATTCCTTATTTTATCCATTCTCGTCACTCCACACATCCACCTCAACATTCTCATCTCTGTGACATGCATTCGTCTCTCATCCGTCCTCTTTGTAGCCCAACATTCTGATCCATATATTACGACAGGTCTTATGAATTAATTATTACCTACTATTACTCTGCCCGTGGCTTTGATCGCGCTTCCTAAGACCATAAGTATCCTATGTGTTATTCCAGATCGGTTCTGTAGTTTTTTTATAAGAGTAACAAACATAGTATAAGCGGGTGCTTAATTGGATGGGGGATCACTTCCGTGGGTTTCCGTGCTTTGGAGGGCACGTAAAACTGTCCCGGTTGTTATCATAACATATCAGTCGTTTATCAAATCAAATCATTTTATTACCAGAATGTAGTTTTACATAGGTGTTGTAAGTATAAAAGACCAATATATCAGATTCTACCACGTATGGTATGCAATAGTGTAAATTATACAACAATACTACTTATATTACTTTTAAAATTATTAAAATTAAAAATGTTGTACCATTTTTAGCCATGGCAGAGGCCCTCGGCTGGCATGAAAACCACCAATCCGCAGTGGATCAGCGTGGTGGAGTATGCTCTAGACCTTGAGAGAGATCCGTGCTCAGTAGTGACCAATAAGAGGTAATAGCCACAGAAGATCCTAATGTAAGGCTTTGTATAAAAATAGATACAACATAGAGTCAGTGACATCTATGAATATTAAAAAGAACTAATAAGTCTTGCTCAAGACAGTGTGAAAAATGAAACAGAATACAGATTGCTAGAATACACAAGCGCAAGCGCAGCAAATTAATGCATTTGTCAATAGATGGCACTACATTCTACGTGACTTAATTTCATGTCAATTTTTTTTACTGGACGTGAATCATAATTATACTACTGGATACCCGGCGTGTTGCCTTTAAATTGAAACCATTTTGAGGCTTTGGTTGGATGGATTGAGGTTGGATGGTTTCAGTCTATAAAGGACATCGATACCATTGAAGTATTATTACTAGCGTATAGAAGTATAGGAGCGTATAGAACTATAATGTCATAGAACAGACATCTCAAGCAAAATGTGTCCCGCCGGGAGGTTCCATTTTCAAAATTGAGCCCCCGTTCTCCTTTCAAAATGGAACGAATCCATTGAAGATTGAAGCCACGTGGCGCCAGTGCATTGGGACATACATGGTGTTCGCGGTGTCGGTTCTATACGCTAGTAATAATACTTCAATGGTTTTTTCTTTCTTTCTTTCTTTCCCTCTCTTCTTTTGGTCAGCAACTAGATATCCATTAGTTCCAGTGGCCACTTACCATCATGTGGATGGTCAGTTCTTTTTTCGCCTGATTAAATAAAAAATAAAAACGCGTTGAAGTCTTTTATATGGAGCTTCAAAATTGGGGTCACCTAATTATCTTACTCTTATAAATTCTGCAAATACAAGAATGAATTTTTTTTTTTACTATGTCACTCCCATAATACAACAAAAATGTAACAATAACTAGGATATAGCATCTAACAAGTTGGTACAGTTATATAACGTGCAAATACTTAATTTAACTTATCCTAAGCTAGGAACAATAAGGAACACAAAACTTTGGCCTCCTTGGAACAGGGTTCTCCCAGAATGCTGTTACAAATACCAACATTCATACTCTCTCTTAGTACTTGTCGCCGTTCCACTCCATCAACACGTCATGCTGGATGTCGTCTGGTACATGACATGAAAATGTTATATTTTCTTAAATAAAATTTGTAATACATATTAAGTACTAGGAAATCGCCCTGGCTTCGCTTCGGGAAAAATAGTAAAAAAATATAATATAGCCTATGTTACCCGGGGATAGTGTAGCTTCCCAACAGTGAAAGAATTTTTCAAATCGGTTCGGTAGTTTCGGAGCCTATTTAATGCAAACAATCAAATCTTTCCTCTTTATTATTAGTATAGATAAACAATATCTACTTTCTGAACTTCTACAAGTAAAATAATAACTATTAGTGCAGTCATTGAAGCGAAAAATACGGTGTTACCTCCGAATTTTTTTACTGTGAACCGATTTGCATGAAATTTTGGAATTAGGCTTATCTAACCCTTAACTTCAAAAGTGAAAATAATCTGAACTCTGCAAATTATTTTTAAGGGGTGTAAACAACCCCTTAATGGAAAAATTAACATTGAGCCATTTTATCGCTAGAAAACATGTGTAATAGTAAGTTTTGAAATTGTAAAGTGTTTTCTAACACAATTACCTCATATTAAAATCATTTTCAACCCCTTGAAATTCTTACAACCCTTGCTAACAACCCCTAAATTAAAAAAATCACAAAAAATTACTTTGGTATGACATAAAAAGATGTAAGTATAGAGTAAGTATTATTTTGTTCTCTATAATAATAGTCAAATTTTTAACCCCCTTTCAACCCTTAAAAACAACCCCTTGATAAAAAATTGTTAAAAATTTTTTTTTGATTAAATGAAAAGGATTTAAATATTATTCTACACTCTCGAAAGTGATTATCATAATCTTCAACTTTGCTACCCTTAAAACTACCCCTAAATTAAAACAGTAAATATATATGATTACATATTTAAAAACTTACTGGTCATATTAAAACGAATAAACGGAGCACGCACAGCTGATCACCTGGCTTTTTCGTTGGCCCCTTCACTCAAATGTGTTATATATACATGTAAGAACGTTGGTATGTATTCATGCCTACGTTTCCAAAATATATGAGCCATATTATGTATATAATATACACGTTACAATAGTTTTGGGTCTCTATTATACTGCGTACTTTCACATTGCTCCAAATATTCACACTCCGAAATTTTCAGTTACTAAGTAGAAAAAAATATGATAAGTTTTTGGACCATAACTCCTTCAATTTTCATGCTATCACAATTTATAACAAACCATTTTAAAGGTAATTAACAGAGCTACAACATCCTTTATTGCAATATATAGTAAAAAACCTTTTTTTAAAACGGTGAAGGGTTAAAGGGCTTAAGAGAGACTGTGATTGCGCTGCCGCGCGCTCTTTAAACGCTCATATCTCCGTCAATTTTTGTTTGACAGAAATAAAAAAAATACCAAATTGTTCATCAGAAAAATACCTAAATTTTTTATTCCTACACTTTTTTACGTATCTGTCGTCATTTTTGAGATATTATGAAAAAAAGGTGTTTTTTTTTGTAAATTTGAAATTTTTTCTTTTCTTTTAATCTTGATTTTTTTTTAAAATATGTGTCCTGAAGCAGACAAACTGATACAATCTATCAAACTTTTCATAATAAAGTTATTTCTAGGCGGAATACGATTAATTTTCATTTTGGCGGAAATGGCACTTATGAAACCCATTGATTTAAAAGAAAAAATATTAAATGGTCTTCTTATTTTCAATACAGCTCACTTATTTTACGTGCAAAAGACCTTTAACAGTGCTCATTTTAAAGCTTATTTCAAGCACTACAAAAACTTTCTTTATGGCAGAATGCATAAAATGCATCTGTTCGGCGCTAGATGGCATTGAACACATAGATTAAATTTCAGACAAAATAAAAAACGGCTTTGATCTTCAATATCTAGCTTAATATTTCACTTAGAATGATTTAAAAAAAACTAAATTGTTCGTTTTTTTATCTGCTACAATTTTGGTTCTTATAAAATTTTCGATAAAACATATATTTTTGGAGATATTTGCAAAAGACCGATGAAAAACGTGAAAAAATTGCGATTTTTCAATTGCCAATAACTTGAAAACTATTAGATTTTTCGAAAAACTTTATAGGTGATTTTTTGCTTAAAATTAGCCCTTCTATTGATATCCGAGGTTATTTTGAAAAAAAAATGTCCACCCCCGAGAAGGGGTGGCAACCACCCCCAGGGTGAGTGCGGAGTTTAAATCATTTTCACTTTTTAAGTTAAGGGTAAGATGAACCTAATTCCAAAATTTCACGCAAATCGGTTCACAGTAAAAAAATTCGGAGCAATAATGCTTCAATGACTGCACTATATGGCAAATCTCAGATTTCTACAAAAAGGGTTTCAAAGGTTTTTCCCTTTATCAATATTTTTAGAACCTAATAACAGTGTTGTTAATTTTGATGTCTTCATTCTTAACAACGATTCAACGCCATCTATTATTTTTATAATGCACTAAATATTATCTATTTTAATAATGGAAAGTAATATTATAAAGACGAAAATTTTGATATTTTTGTTTGTGATGAATAAACTCAAAAAATACTGGACTGATTTCAAAAATTCTTTTACTTGTAGGATGTCCTATTGTTGCCTATATGTCCTATTGTTGCCTATATGTCCTATTGTTGCCTATTTGTCCTATTGTTGCCTATATGTCCTATTGTTGCCTATATGTCCTATTGCTGCCAATATTTCCTATTGTTGCCTATATGCCCTATTGTTTTTAAGTAACATGGGCTGTATTTTATACGAAAACCGAAGCAAAGCGAGGATGGTTACTAGTTAACAAAGAGTAATAAGAATAAAGTTGATTGAACACTAATCATTGGAACTATTTAATGACAATTTTTTGTATGATATAAATTCTGAGGCTCTATAGTCTATACTATATGTAATTATAATTCCTGACAAAAAAGGAGTTTCTTCAGGGATGGACGGATATTTTAAAATGTGCTTATATATTTTTGTACTTATTTTTAAAAGATGTGCTGAGGAGTTTCTTTAGGCTTTTCTTCTCCTCCACGACAAAGCACCTTCCGAAAAGCCAAAAAATGTCGTGCATAAGTGTATCAGTGATACCCACAGGTGATACCTATATGAATAAAATATTTTGAATCATTGAAGTACATATAATGTCATAGAACAGACATCTCGAACAAAATGTGTGTCCCGCCCGGGAGGTTCCATTTTCAAAATTGAGCTCCCGTTCTCCTTTCAAAATGGAACGAATCCATTGAAGATTGAAGCCACGTGGCGCCAATGCATTGGGACATACATGGTGTTCGCGGTTTCAGTTCTATACGCTAGTAATAATACTTCAATGTTTTGAATTTTTAATTTATAACAGGCACGCGAGGTGAGGGTTACTAGTCATAATAATAATAAAGCCTCTTTTATTTCCTTAATAGAAAAATTCATTTAACAATTTTTATAATTATTAAATAGCATGCAATAGAATTATTTAAAAATCAAAACATAAAATATATTCAATTTCTATCCATACTATAGACTGCACAAAATTCTTGATTTAATTTAATTTAATAATAATAATATTTAATTTAATTTAACAATAATAATTATTATATTATATTCTTATAGTTATATATATATCCATGTCTATGTATCTATTAAGGACCTCTCTATAGAGTAAAGGCCTCCTCCATTTTACTCCACATAATTCTGTTGCTCGCTTTATTCATCCATCCTTTTCCCGCTACTTTTAAGATTTCATCAAGCCATCTCTCCGAGGGTTACTAGTCATAGTAATCATATAATATTTATCCCCAGGTCATGCTATAAAGTCTATAACTTCTATAACCAGCCTTACTATTAAACCCTATATGCAGCGATCTGATATCTTAAAAGCCTATTTTCTGCCTCAGATAAGTGTTTTTATACATCTCAAGCTATTTCTGGAGACGACGCATCCCATGCATTTCTGTCTCTTTGGTTATTTTAGCATACCTACATACATTGAGTGTTAAATCAAAAACTACAATCAAATTTCAACGTTATTGCAAAGTAATAAAGCATATTTTTCTAAAACTCAATTGTCGGTTAGCACATTTTGACACAAATGAAAATAAAACTTGATTTACTGAAGGAGAGTCGGCAAAAAAATGAATTTGCATTGCAAAAAGGCTTCCAAGGATTATTTGCCGCCATTACGGAGTCGCCGACGCATGCGCTGAATTGAAATGGTTTTTGAAACAAGTTTAAGGAGATTGCTATTTTAGATATTTTACTTTGAAATTATGAAAGTGTTCAACTTTGTTTTTATGAAACTAGTCGTCAAGCTGATGGCCCAACTGATGGTAAGTGGACATGTCGCCCATGCACTTCAGAGTACACCAAAGGCATCACAGATTCGTTGCCGACCAAGAAAAAAAAATAAAAGTCAGTCATGTTCGTATTTAAATAAATTGTTATTTAATTTGGTAAAACATGTTTAACTATGTACAAATGTACTGGCACTGGACCAGATCTTGCCTAAAGGAGATTTGTGTCACTCTGCGAAAACTCGCTGCCCCGTTGACGGGCCAACGCCACCAGATTAATCAGGATTTAGACAAACTATAAAAAATCATTACATATTTATTTGTCATTATTTATTCAATCTTCTCCAAAAATATATTATTAAGTTACGATAGCAAAATTCGTGAATGTATGTAATGATAATGACGTAACTTAACTCAATTTGGCATGTCATTCCCAAAATGCCAGAATGAATGAAGTGACATTTGTCATCACTTTAAGTCTTTTTGAAATATAATAAAATTATCGAATTATGTCATCATTAACAATACGAAGGCATGACGTGAGAAATATCACCGTGTAGCAAAAGATTTGATTCTGTGATAATTGAGAAAGGAATGAGGAACTTCAAGGAAGTAAATATTTTATAGAAAGATGCCTTTGGTGTTACTAATGTCCATGGGCAGTGAAGGCCACTAACCATAGGGTGGATCGTCAGCTCATTATATTCATTAATAGTTACAGATCACCTACTACATACTTACAGAAAAATAACTTATCCATCCATACTATCCATTTTGACTTGATTTAACTTTTTGTAAGACACGTACATAAAAAGCAATAGTCTTATATATGTATGTATACAGTCAATAAATGTATAACAGTGGAAGAATGTTAGAAAAAAGGAATTGGTACATATTAATAAACAAATTGATACATTTTCCTCAAATTTTCAATAATTCCACCATAATATCTGACCACTAGAAATCGGGAAAACACTGATTAACTTCAGTATTACCTGGACATAACGTTTAACATTCGCTTAATTTTAAATACGCCCAAGGACTTTAGGAGAACTACTATTAGAATGTAAAAATTATAACAATCTCTTCACAAATTTAAATCAATTTATTACGAACACATGATTTCTTATAGCGATAAAAGATTCCCGTTATGGTCCAACAAGTTTTAAATATCCTTTTCTGACATCATCTCAGGCTAATAAGGTCGAATTTCGAACAGAAATCAATACGACCTTTTACGTTCGAACTAAAACTGGTCGTATGCGCCAGCGCAGAACCTGTCAGTTACCGTCCTCGCTCAGTATACTCAGTATTCCGCAAGGGTAACGAACGCGCGGTCGCGATGCGAGAAAAAACGATATTTTTTAACGAAAACGAACTACATCTAAATCAAAATTAACAGATACGCCTTTATTCAAACTACAATCCATTCGAAATTCCAATTAGAAACGCGAAGTTTTTTTAAAAACGGCGTTCGATCTTAAAGCATATGGCCAGTCCAAGGATGTGATCTTTTTTTCTTTACTCGTGTGGTTTTGAAGAAATGTGGATTTTGTGTTCATACGCGTAAAGACCAGTGTTGTGTGTGAATTGGTTTAATGTGCTTTTAAGAAGTTTTGTCTTCGCGAAGTTAGTCGCTGTGATTAAAATAAGTTGTTACTAAAGGTAAGGCTGTTTAAATGTATCTGTTTTGTTTTAGCACTAAGGCTTTTAACTGACACAGTCACTTAGTAGATAGGATTAATTTTTATTGGTATGTACAGACAATGTAGGTACTTGTAATGGGAATTATATTTATATTAAATAGACGATTACAATTTACATAAGGACGAATAAAGACGTATCTAACATAATTTAATTTAAAGGATAATAAATAATAAACCCATAACTCTGGGGCTGCTGGGCTCAGGTCTCCGCAAGAACCATGGTGGTATCATAGGCCATAACCACACTGGCCACACACAGTTTGGCGGACCATTTATTAATACAGATGTTTGGCCCCTAAGACCAAGTTAGATCTACTGTAAACAAACTTATGATTGTTCAATCTGGTCTCTATGGTCCACTGTAGAAATGTTCCTAGGTTTCAGATCTTTGATTTATCGAGCGTTTTATGTAATATTAACTACTTATAAGCAGCTTTAAATGTGAAGTTTCATCAACATGTTTTCCTTTACTAAACCGAATGACAATTGTACTACAGTCTGTACCATTTGAAAAATCAAAGACTTGCAGGATTTGAACTCCAATTCCCAAACCAATATTTCAACAACTGAGCTATCAATGATTTATTGTTTCAGCTGTTTGAATTTCCTCATAAAGACCTTTCAAACGAAGCTCTTTGTATAATTAAGATAGAATTTCACGTATTATGTACCTATTCACATTTATCCGACACACTTTGTAATGCGAGTACCGGTGACTTAATTTCACACTGCAGCTGAAAATCAAGTTATATTGGCGATGGCGAGATGACAATCCTCCATGTTTTGTTCTATACTAATATTATAAAGCTGAAGAGTTTGTTTGGTTGAACGCGCTAATCTCAGGAACTACTGGTTCGAATTTTTTTTTTTTTGTGTTGTGTTAGTCTATATAACAAGGCTATAATAGGCTATATAACATCATATATTTAAGTAGTTAGTTTTTTCACAAATTAACGTGGGTGAAACCGCGGGGCACAGCTAGTAATTATATAATGACAATTATTAATGACGTAAGAACAGATTTATTTAATACATTAAAATGTATTTTATTGATTTCACTTGAATATTCAATATTTAATTATGAATATTTGTTCTTTAAATACATTATGTAAAAAGATATTCAAACATGTAAATAAAAATTAGATTGCAAATTGATAAGGCGAAAGTTAAGGATTCTTGAATTTAAATGTTTAAATTAAAATTTATACGTAACTGGGATCTATCCATCTATCTATATTCCATCCATCCATCATTACAAGTCCACTGCTGGACATAGGCCTCCCCTGACTTGCACTAATCTGATCAGTCCTGAGCCTTCTGAATCCAGAGGATGCTCGTTGTCTTCTTCAGGTCGGCGGTCCACCTAGTCGGGGGGCGTCCTGTACTCCTTTGACTGAAGCGTGGTCTCCATTTGAGGACCTTTCTGCTTAACCATTATCGGGGTGACGGTTATCATAACTGAGATATTTTTCAATATCTCAAATATTAGGCTTGTTTTACGATTAATATTGATTGATTTCAGTGTTGTAATTATAATTATTGGAACGAAGTTCCTTATCGCGCGTTGTGAAAGGGGGCTAGACGGAAAAATACGACACTTTTTGATTCTTACGAATGACGACACTTATTTTGAAGTGATTCAGAGAGTTTTACAGAGATGGCGCCTACTAGCGTGATTCAACAATACTTAAATCGAAAGGAACTTCGTTCCATCCGGGTGTCCCTTGACACTTCTCATGTTTTTTTATTTTCTAAATCACATCTTAAACTAAGCTATAAACTATACCAACACCTTTTTTTAAAACAAAGCAATGTAATGGACTAATTAACTTTTAATATTGCAAAGAAATACATAAGTTACAAGGGGCTGTATGATACCAGCCGCGGATCTACGATTTTTTCGAACCGGGGCAGAACTTGATAGTGGCGCCCCTCTCTCCAGCGTTTTTTTTATGTTAACGACGGGCAAACAGGCATACGGCCCACCTGATGGTAAGTGGTCATCGTCGCCTATGGACACGTGCAGCATCAAGGGAGCTGCAAGTGCGTTGCCGGCCTTGAAGGATACGATAAACACTTTTCTTAAATAACCCCCATATCATAGCGGATGTCACAGGGAATGCCTCAGAGGGAAGTTTGTTCCAAAGCTCGCAAGTTCGTGGCAGGAACGAACGGAAGAAACGAGCAGTTGATGACTGCCACGAGTCCAGGTGATGCGGGTGGAACCGCAACCTTTTGCGGGTGGTGCGATAAAGGAAGGTGGATGGGGGCACCAGGTTAAAAAGTTCTTCGGAACATTCCCCATAGTAGAGACGGTAGAGGACACTAAGAGAGCCTACGTCTCTCCGGAGACTTAAGTCCTCTAAGCCGACTGTAAGGTTGGGATCATCAACAATTCGAACAGCGCGCCGCTGTACGGAGTCAAGGGGGCTTAGTTGGTAACTGGGTGCATCGGCCCAAAGGTGAGAGCAGTACTCCATATGTGGTCGAACTTGAGCCTTGTATAGCAGCAAGCGCTACTTCGGTGTGAAGTACTGCTTCGCCCTGTTTAGTACACCCAGTTTTCTGGAGGCAAGTTTGGCTTTCTTCTCCAGATGGCCCCGATACTGCACTTCGTTCGAAATGTCGACCCCCAAGATCCCAATGCTAAAAGCATTATGGTGGGAAGCGTGTTTTGGAGTTTCGGTGCCATGAAAAATGAGGTTCTTTTTGCGGAGAACGCACAGACTTGCGTCTTCAAAGGGTTGAATAGAACCAGATTTAGCCGACCCCAGTCAGAGACCCGCTCCAAAGACAGCGGACACAAGTCTAGATCTATTCTCCTCTAGGTAGGACCGAGAGGAGTTTGCGCGGCCTGAATAATGCGCATCTCCCGTACTGTCATCTGCATAGCAATGCATGCTGGGGATTTGTTCCAGCATATTATTGATATGCAGAATAAACAGCGTGGGAGAAAGCACCGAACCTTGGGCCAGCGTTAGTAAGTTTAGTGTCAGAGCGTTGACCGTCGACAACTACGGAAATGGCACGCTCGGACAAAAAGCTGGCTATCCACGTGCACAACTTCTCCGACAGGCCCCGTATGAAGGTAGTTTCGATAGAGAACATTCCATGGTTTTTGAGAAAAGGGAGGTTATTGCGATGGGTCTTAAGATTGATGGGTTGGCACTGTCACCTTTTTTGGGGATTGGATGTACGAGAGCAACCTTCCACGAAGACGGCACTTTACCTACACTGTAAGATAAGGGGAGAAATGACGTGTCAACTGCGGAGCCAGCTCGGGAGCGCACATCTTTAACACCATAGATTAAAGTATATGTTTAATACCATTGCGGGAATTCCGTCTGGGCCACTCGACTTCTTGACGTCGAGAGACAAAAGAGCTCGTTTTACAGCTTTGTGCGTGAACCTTATATCAAGCATGGAGCTCTCACACCGCGGGATAGTAGGCGGTGTAGCCCCACAATCATCAAGAGTCGAGTTAGCTGCAAAGAGAGTACCCAAAAGATCGGCTTTCTCCTTTACAATTAGGGCCAGATCGTTATCCGGTCTTCGCAATGGTGGAAACGACGACCGACGGAAGTTACCCACAACGGCCTTGGCGAGCGACCAGAAAGCGCGACTCCCTGAAGGGTAACGGATTTGGCTCTCACCGATACTGGCGATATGCTCGCACCTTGCCCTGGCTATTTTTTTCTTTGTGTGAGATAAATTACTTAAAAAATTCATACTAGTCTTTAGTTGTGTAAAAAAGACGTCAAATTGTTGACACGGCAAATGTGTGGCGAATTTTTCTTACAAGTTACAGTGAGCCAACCAGGCTTCTGTATGCTAAGCGCTTTGTAGAGCAAGTCATACTATATTATAAGATGATTTTGGCGCCCCCTGAAACTGCCGCCCGGGGCGGGTGCCCCGGTTTGCCCCCCCTTAGATCCGGGGCTGTATGATACAGCCTGTATTCTAATTATGATAAGAACTATTTATATGTATTCATAAACGTATAGTTCACATGACCTACGCACTCAAAAAGCTGCTATTTATAAACATGTCTATATCATTGAAGTATAATGTCATAGAACAGACATCTCGAACAAAATGTGTGTCGCGCCGGGGAGGTTTCATTTTCAAAATTGAGCCCCCGTTATCCTTTCAAAATGGAACGAATCCATTGAAGATTGAAGCCACGTGGCACCAATGCATTGGGACATACATATTGTATGGTGTTCGCGGTGTCGGTTCTATATAAGTATACGATATTTCTAGCATTACTTATATTATATTCTGTTATTAAATACCTAAGGCAGACAATAGCTTCATAATAGCTCGTAAAAACTCGTAATAGTTCATTGATTAGTTTTATCATCGCAAAAACTGACATTACTGACTCGGAAAGGTTACGTTGAACCAAACTTTATTGAGTTTAACGCTTATTTGAACCTGGAAACTTAATTCAGTTCACATATTTTTATAACACGTTCATTATGGTCTTACAAGCGCTCTGCTCGCGGCTTTGCCCGCATTTTCGGGCATAATAAATACCCTATATGTTATTCCAGTGATGGTCTATCAGTGTGCTAAATTTCATTAAAATAGGTTCAGTAGTTTTTACGTGAAAGAGTAACAATCATCCACGCATCCATCCATTCTCACAAGTGTCTTTTCTTAGAAGTTAAACTGAAAAACGAACTCAAATTATTTATTTCGTCATAGGAACAAATGGCTCGCTTAAAGAAAGTCAAAAGTTAAAAATTCTAAGTACATAATTATTAAACAACACATTAATAATCTAAAATTTTAACAAAACAAAAACACTTGAAATGAAGGACTTACATCCTTTACAATAAAAAAAGAATCATCGAAATCGGTTGGTGCGATATTGAGTTATTCGTCCATTTATCGCGCACATACTTAATGCTTTACGACTTATATGGTTTTCTCATGGATGCCATTGTCAGATCTCGCTCAAATTTAAGTGGGATCACATGACATTCACCAGCTTTCGATTAAAAAGAGAATCCTCAAAATCAGTTCATCCCGTTGAAAGTTCTGAGGTAACAAACAAAAAAATACAGTCGAATTGAATACCTCCTACTTTTTGAAGTCGGTTAAAAAGTGAACTTATAACACAATCTTAGAATATCGATGACCTGCCACGGCTATTACAATCTTCGATTACAACTTACAAGATATTCCGTCCAACGTGTGACGAATCGCAAATTGGTATTGCATGCAAATATTCAATTTTGACGCACGCAACTACAAGACCTTGAAAATCTAGCTCATCCTCGTGATTTTCGCCAATTTCTAGACGTCCTAGTTTAAGTTTAAGATTAAGTATCTTTTTATAGCTTTGATTGACCTGATATTCTTATTATGATGCTTAATCGATATAACTTTACAGAATCTTTTATTGGCGTAATTGTCTGTTTGTGTCTGTTTGCCTAGATATATCTATCTATCACCATCTTTCTTAAAATCTACTAGACATTTAAAAAGTAGACTTACTCAAGCTCCAGCTGTGGGCTTAGGTGCTTGTTCTTTCTTTATTTCTTTCTTTCTTTCTTGGTCTTGGCAACGCATCATTTATGGCTGGTGTTACAGATGTTCATGGATGGTAATGGTCACTTACTATCAGATGGCTCATCTGCGCCTTGGTGACTGTTCAAATTTAACTTCTTCTACTTACCTAAGTATTGATATGAACTGATTAACATGACTTCCAACCGGATAAACAATATGCATAACTTCAAAACATAATCTAAAATTTTAACAAAAAAGAACCGACTTCATATGAAGTACATCCAATAAAAAAAGAATCATCAAAATCGGTTCACCCAGTCGAAAGTTATGAGGTAACAAACATAAAATAGTACAGTCGAATTGAGAACCTCCTCCTTTTTTTGAAGTCGGTTAAAAATATCACCAGAACTCAAAAAGTTATGACCATGATCAAAGACACTATCAGAAAAAGACAGAATTACAATCAAAGATAAAGAAAGGGATGACATGTATCTCTGAGAAAGGGATACAAGTACAACCAAATGTTTGATAAGATACCCTAAGAAAGGGACAGCCAACAGCTTAGGTATCAGTATATCAGTATTACCTTGTTTTATCAGTTATTAGTTCTCTAAAATACCACCAGGATTCAAAAGCGATGACCATGAAAATACCCATGAGAAAGGGAACGAAGTACATCCAAATATTGGACAAGTTAGTTGGAGAAAGGGACATAAATACAGCCAAATATTGGACAAGATACGAATTGTATTGTCCATGTCCCTTTCTCAGGAAAGAGACAGCCAACAGCTCAAGTAGCACCTTGTTCTACCAGTTGGCAGTTCCGGCTGGTACAGTGACGTCATAGCGTGGGCTTCACGTGGGCAGTAACCTTGACTCACGCAATAGGTGTCGCTTTACTGTGGATTTGCAAGAATTTTCTTTATAGAATGCTTTGAGTAGACTTGTTTAAGGAACAAACATGTACTTTGGCTCTTTAGATACTAGTTATCTCTCCATTTCTTTCTTCTGTTCTCTTCTCCATACCACACAATTGGCCATCATCTCCCGCGCTATATCATAGAGTAAGTTCATTCTAAACCACAGTTTCCATTTTTAGAGTTTATAGATATTCTTTATTCCCTTCTATGATTATAATTATTAAAACATTACACATTACAAAACATAACGGGTTTTTATCGCTAGATAGCAGTCGTTAAATCATGCCAAGCTTGAGATGACATAAGCTCTTTCGGCTTGTATTGGCCACTTTTCCTCCAATCTTCACTTTTGGAGTACACTTTCATCCATCCATCCATTTACGACTTAGTATTTGGAGTACCTAAGTACACTCTAGACCTCTTTAGCAGCGAAAAAGCAACCATCAGCTGATAATGAGTAATGAAATAGAATAGATTATACGATAATAGATAATATACAGCTATACAAATAACAACTGACTGGTGGCGCCGCTCTGGTAGCAAGAACAAGAACTAAAACCTGAGTTGAGGCGAACATTACATCATTAGTGTGAAATACAACTAAAAACTTAATCCAATCTTTCCTTATATATCATTCGCGCTAGCACGTAGGCAGGTTTTAATATGAGGTTGCACTCGTATTATCAGATATGGCAAAGCTACTGTTACTCCATTGAAACCATTGCGGGCTCTGAGATTAATTACAATCGTTTTTAGAGTTCCCTAGTCAAAATAGAACCTTTATAATTTCGTATGTATGTCCGTCTACTCGTCGCGGTATACTATTTCCATATCTATTTCACCCACAAAATGGTAGAACAAAATCTTAAAAATAATTTTTGAGGGTACCTACTGGAAAGTGGGGATGGTTTTTTTCTCTATCTCATGGTGCGGCTATCGTTGGATAGGTAATTTAAAAATTTTGTGGGTGTGAAAAGACCATATTTTGCTTCAGGATTAGACGTTATAAAGAGTCTCTTACACTCAAAGTGTTAAACCTTGAAGGGAGGCTAGTGTGTCATTCGATCACATTGTACCCCAAAATCCTTAACCCTTAAGCCGTATTCTCATTTTCAAAAAAGACGAGTAACTTTGTATAAAAAGCAATTTCTTGTATGTAAAATACTTATTGTAGAAAATTCCTTTCAAATTACATGTATCAACATAACGCCTTATTTCCAAGTATAGATGACAAGCAAATCTGTCGCTTTCTGCGTAGGTAACAAGGTCGATTTAGCAAAACAAGCTCGCACGCCTTCATTCGCCCTTGTAGGACCAAACCTGTTGCAAGCCTTCCTTATGAGGATTCTCTGTTGTAATTATTGATTTTGTAATCGCACGTGAGATGGAGGTTAGATGATTTGTGTTAGAATAAATAAATAATCGCTCGTACACATACAGAGCCCCTCACTCTGCACTACAATAGGGATGTTGACTAATTTTAGGATTCAATTTTATTTTATAGATAGAACCTCAATATTCACGAAAAAAATATCATAAAAATAATAATCTTCAATTTAAAAACAAAAATTGATAAATAAAAATCACTATCAAATTTCCCACCAAAAACGTCACGTGACGTCACTAAACTATATTCAATACTATCTGTCTACTAAGTTTGTTGTATTTCCATATAAAATTGTTCCAATGACGTCATATTCTCAAAATGGCGTTTGAGGTCACGTGACAGCGAGTACAATTTTTAACATTTTAAATTAATGATATTTAATTTATTGTGATTGATTTCAATAAAAGAATCATATTTTAGGCCTTTAAATGTTACCACTAATACTTAAGACATAAAATATTAATTTATAATTAGTGTCAACATCCCAATTCTCTGTGACGCGTACCTATGTTAGTTCCACTCAGTCTTGGATTTGTCAATAGGCCGTACAGGCCGCGGCCTAGGGGCGGCAGCGTCCTAGGTGCGGCAGATTTCAGAAGATTATACTATAGATGATTTTGCTATTAAAAATTGCCGTAAAAAAATTTATTTCTTGTTTTTTTACGCACTTTCTTAGTAAGTAATTCAGTGCCTTCCTTACTATGAACGGATTATTATTATTTTAGAAAGGTATATGAGGCGGAGGAAATAAATTGTCCTACACTCATAAAAAATGTAAATCTGGCCCTAGTACCACTGCTTAGGCTGTTAAAAGATTAACACCCTTAATTAACGAACATAGAAACACAAAGGGTTTAAAAGATTTAAAATAGGTGGGATCGTTGTCAAGCATTAACTTATTTCATATTTAAAAAAAAAATAACCTACTTTCATAATGTTATATGGTTTATTGCGGTTTAACTGCAGATATTGAGTCAATTTTTCAGTGAGTTTTTAAGGCAATAGGCTTTTACTAAGTTAATGGTCACCATCATGGACCACATCTCATCTTACCATCAAGTGGGATTGTGGTCAAGCATTAATTTGTTTGTAGAAAATAAATGAGTTGAAGGTATGAGTATATTACAGTAAAAAGCAGTATGCGCTATCTATAACCTCAAGCTTAGGGACTTGCTTAGAGATCCATTAAAAGAGTTATTATTTATAGTACTTATTACTTCTTGATTATTCTTTAAATCAAAAGATTAACAGACGTGACTTGATCACATTGAAGAATTTGCAATAGGTATTATTAATTGCAAATACTTATTGTTTCATTAAAAAAGGTTTGATAAAAAGACCAGTGTTCGATATTAATGTTGAATTACAAATTGTTATCGATGTATTCAATGATTATGACAAACTTAACCTCACTCATATCATTAAGGTAATTTCATTTTTCGCTACTAAAGTCGTTAGGACCGTGATACAAAATGGCGACTACATAATAATCGTAAATCAGTACCATAAAAAAATCATTTAATAATATTTTAAACAAATGTTACATGTTTAAAAAATCTGTAAAATCTAGATCAACCCTGAGTTGTTAAAAAATTAATTCTGATTGATCTGATTGATCAAGTCAAACTGCAAACTTGACAAGTACACTTGATCGTGTATGGGCAGATTTACTCCTTTAATGAACACTAAAAAGGCTAGCCGCTAGATATTTAAATATATACACATACAAACATTGTAACGAACGAATGTGTGTGAAATATCTATAAAGCGAACTTATACTTTGCTCAGAGAACAATCAAATGAACTAGATGACTGATACTTTGTTATTACGAAAAGCATTAAAAAGTCATATAAAACCATTGAAGTATTATTACTAGCGTATAGAACCGACACCGCGAACACCATGTATGTCCCAATGCATTGGCACCACGTGGCTTCAATCTTCAATGGATTCGTTCCATTTTGAAAGGAGAACGGGGGCTCAATTTTGAAAATAGAACCTCCCGGCGGGACACACATTTTGTTCGAGATGTCTGTTCCATGACATTATACTTCAATGTATAAAACTGTTAATTGTTAAAGTCGATTTAAAACCATTATTTTTTTCGGATATTTGTTGATAAGGAAAAATTGAAAAGTCACATGAAACGGCCAATGGTTGGTTTAGAACCATTTTTGTTCGGATAATTTTTAGTCTCAGCAAAGTCTAAGTAAGTACTGTTTATAGATATCACTCTAAGAATGTAAGCAAATCAAAGTTCTAAACCAAGATAACTTAATATTCTTACATGTTAGTTCCGCCCACAAGAAACCTCATGTGCCGTAAACAAAATGTCCCAACCGATGAATCATTGAAATTATAAAGATTTTACTTCACAACCAAAATGGCGAATTGCGGTAGATTTTGAAACGTTATGAATTATGAAAGACCTCAAGCAATATTTTGTGCTACTTTATGAGCTTTTAAATGCTTTATGAAATCCATCATTAACTCGCGTGTCAAGATAATGTCATCAGTAAAGTCTTGTTCTATGAGGTTATAGAGAAATAATACTTTGTAGCAATGGTTAAATATGGTTACTGCAGAGTGTCTACTTCTGGGTTGTAAATCCGTAATTAAGGCAATCTAAATTCTCTAGGCCCAATTTTGGCAATCTCCCTTTTAAAACATAAAAAATCATATAGGGCAAGACTCTTAGGTGCGATAGATTTCTAAGGAACATTATTTATTCTTAAAAGACCAGACAATGTTAAGTAATAACACCAATGTAAAGTAATTTATTTATTTCCTGCATCACCTGCTAAGTGCTAACTAATTATACTTCTATTGCGAACATTGTTAAGCTTCTATTTTAACAAATAACACTATATAATCTGGTGATAAAAACATTAAAAACACACTAAAATTGAAGTTCAAACAAAAACCGACCTTAACACAAAAACACGCAGTACACATTTCAATGCAACACCTATACGTGACATTATCAAAGGAATTTGAACGCTATTTCATTCATAATAAGGTCTTATAACTCATCGGTTTACAAGTTTTTCATACGTGACGTTGTCAAGCTAAATGGCACTTTATTGGTTTGTGATAAGGTGTGAATTATACATAATTGTGTAGGCAGTGCGTCCTCGTGTCGAGGTCGCTCGTAATCACCTGTGGCTTCTGTAAAGCGGTGGACAAACTGGA